>SNQJ01S0014907.1:102198-132923 GCA_010110895.2 Picea sitchensis | reverse complement strand
AAAAAGTTTAAACCCAAATGCTCAATAACTTACAAAATCAATAGAATCAAGTTGTGCAATCAACATGGTTCGAAAATCATGTTGCTTGGATAACTTATGAAACAAATGACAAGTGTTATGCCATATAATCAATGTTACACCATAGTTTTAAACCATCAACACTTAATTTGAAACAAATATGAAATGTTGACCATGCGCCGATGTATTGTGACAGCTCACATTCATAGTTTAACCAATGTACAAATGGGTTTTCATATAATCAAAACATTGATAATTATGAAAACATAAACATAGGAATTAAATTAGAAAGAAAAGTATAAAAGTTGTAATCATAACACCCATGTATCTTATGAAACCAAAGGTTAAATGAATGCAAATCCAAATGCATTGCAAACCAAGCCAGATAATAAATCGAAGCACGAGTAATGAATATAGATCGAAAGATTCTCCAACTAGGTAATGATAAGTGTAATGTAAGCGCAAAGGGCATATCAATCAGAAGGATGACAACAGTTCCAACAACGATTCTAATGTGACTTTGAAGGAATAAGATTTCACGCTTACAGTTCTGAAAAAAAAACGAAGATAGGCGTGCAAAAAGGCGCAAAGAAAAAAAGCGTTGTTCATTTGAAAATTGCGACGAAAAATCAATGTTTGTGAAACATTGGTGTAGGCAGCTTATGAGACGATGAAAAATGTGAATTGGCTGCCAACAATGGTCCAGGTTCCTTTCATGATCTATGGTTGTAATCGAATTGCGAGTTCGGACTACACGGGTCCTCTCTTCTCCCAACTCTATTTCTCCTGGTTGTGAATCAACGAAATACCGACCCTACTCCGCGTGTCCTCCTTAACGGATGGATAAGATTGCTTTGGATCTTATCTCTTTGGGACTTATTCTTGACTCTTCTTCGAAGGTTTCCTCCTTTGAAATACATAACTCTCTACCACGTTGCATTCCAGATCCAACGGCCTGGATTTAAATATATCTTCATGACCTCATGAAGACCCTTGTTTCCCCTTCGCAGACCTTCTAAAGTTCCTTTTCTCGAACCTCTCGATCTTCTGCCACATGTCTTCCCCTTGACGATGTATGATCTTGCTGTCTTCAGGACTTAGGAAAGTCCTCGACTCCCTTGCACACTTAGCGCAATTTCACCTTTCGAGACTTAAGTTGCTCTCAAAACTCCTTTTGCACTCCTTGCAAAACTCTGCGTAGACTTCCTTCTGCTATTTTTCTCAGCTTGAAAACCTTCCAAGTTCACATTCCTTTGTGAACTTCTTCATGTCCTCCTGGTAAATTTTATCTCTTCCTCCTAAGCTTCGTAAGATGGAATTACAGTTTCTGGGCACACTCCTTGTGCTCAGCTAAGATTCTCGATAGCTTCTCCCTCAACTTACAGAAAGGGTTAAGGCATCTCCTTTCATTTGTCGATGCACTTATTGCAAGGCCTTCCTTCACCAGAATGTTCAACAATTCTGGCATTCTCCAACACTTTCAACAATGTTTCTTCTATTCACACTCACACTAGATCGATGCCCTCCTGCCAGAGTGTTTCAGATTGTTCAGTAACTCTGAACTGTGCCTCCTCCCACATAGTCTTTCTTTCCAAGGTACTTAACCACCTTGAAATTTCTCCCCGAGTCTCTAAATTAACCTAGTGTGCCCTCTTGGAAATTTCTCTTCTGACTCCACTGAGTTCAGATACACACTCCTTACATCGGCTTACAGAGTTTCCACCCTCTGTCATGCACTCCTTGCACTTAGCCTAGAGAACCAGACTTAACTCAACACACTCTCATATAGAAAATTGTATCTCTATCCCTGTAGATGATTTCTAACATTCACCTACAATTCAAATGCATGTAAAATACATTCACAACACAACATCCATTAAACAAAAATTGTAAATAGGAAAAACTATCATTTTCTATTAATGGTGGAATGCCAAATTACAATGGTGGAGTCCGAGCTACAACTGAGTCTTGACTCTCTTCATTTCTCTCCCTACAACCTGACCAATTTGTCTAACAGTATACCACCTAACCTCTACTTTTCTTACAATACAAATATTTATACAAGAGGGGCTCTATGAGCTTCCCTCGCAAGATAAACTAGTGGTGTCAAATCACCATTCAAACACCTATCTAATGGACATATTACAATGATGGAAATCTGCTCCAAATCGGATGCAGATCCATTTTTCCGTCAGCCTATTAATGGCAACCTTATCTCCAGCTTGTGCAAAGTCATATCTCGGCTCTTTCATCTTGTCCTCATTAAATTTCCTAACAACGCCTTAGATTCTCGAGGAAATGAGAGGGCAGAGCCTCTCCTTCCTTAAATGCACACCGCACATGTTGATTAGCTGGTGCGTGCTGAGGTGGAGCGATGCTCCTACATCATAATTAATATTTATTCCTCATGAAATATATCAAAATTTTCCTTGATAATTCATCTATAAATGAGACATAGTACATGATTTTTTCCAATGATGGAACCGACACAGGTCCAAACACATCATTGTGCACCAACTGTAAAATTGCCTCTTCCATCGTTGCACTAGAGAGGAATGTTACTTGATTCTCCTTATTATATACACAATGTTCATAGAAATCAAAATACAAAGAGCATATAGACATACCTTCAACCATACCTTTACCGTGTAATAGTTGAAATCCCTTCTCTTTGATATGCCCCAGTCTTTGATGCCACAACATAGCCTTTTCTCCATAGACTGTAGGATTTTTTTCTTCTTTAGTTCCAATCTCAGGAACAATGGAACTATCACAGACATCAATAATAATGTTTTCTTGCATCTTATACAGATTTCTAAATCAAACTCCCTTTAGCAACACCATTTCACCTCAAACCATCTTGTATGTTTCTTTCTCAAACACTTTTTTTACCCCTGCATCATCCATTTTGCTTACAAGAATCAAATTTATGGCCAAATATAGGATGTGCAGAACACCAAGGAGTGTTTTAATCGTTCCATCCATGAGATTCAACTTGGATTTTCACCGTCCTATGATTTTTGTTGTCGATTCATCACCTAGGAAAACATCACCTCCATCATACCTTTCACATTTGCAAAACCACTCCATGTGAGGAGTCATATGCAAAGATGCACCTGATTCAACTAGCCATGCCTCATGATCTACATTTGTGCTTGAAAAAACCAAGTACGCATCCCCTCCTTCCACAGAGGTTTTTGTTTCTTTAGAAGGAGCATCTTCATATCCCTTCCCTCTCTCATCACTTTTCGATCCACATTACTTCTTGAAGTTCCCTTCTTTTCCACATCTCGAACATACCTTTACAAGATTTCCAAGAGATTTATATATTCTATTAGATTTAGATCTATTGCTTGAGGACATAGATCTATTTATTTCTTGGGAGAATCCTCTTGCAAATAATGCATTTTTTCCTTGGATTTCCATATTTTTCTTCCCTGGTTGTTATGCCTAAAGAGTGAACTCTTCTGTGAGTAACGTTGTAACAACAAGTGTTTGTTGTTGTTTTTCCTAGTAGTTGTCCTAGCAGTGAGCTCCCTTGAATTTCCTAACAGATATATTCTTGGTTACCTATGCTAGAGAGACCCTGACAAATGAATGGGATGCCCAATCGAATGCCAAAAGTAAAGGGGTACATTCCTTGGGTTGGAAAGGTCGAGAGCAAGAGAGCTAGAGAGCTAGTGAAAAATCCAAATAGTTGTAGGAGAATACCAGTGGGTTGTGGGTTTTCTAAGTTATGAGTGGATAGTGAGAGACCACCCTCTTTTTTGTATTAGTAGCCCTGGTTCGGGGGTGACTTGTTGTTGATATTTGGAGCAACAAGTCTATAGTTGGGTGGAATTCCCATCCCAAGCAGCTGGTTGCACAACCATTTTTAAAAGATAAATATTTTATATGTTGTATGTTAGATATTTATGAGTTAAATTATTGTGCATCCACTCTATGTTTAAAAAGGATTTATATGTTCTTGTGTTGAGTTAATAAACTGCATTCATGTTGTTTTTAGCATGTTATAGATGCATTTAATTAATGATATAAGATAATAGTTAAATTTTGTTCTAATCTATAGTTGGTAAGCTATAGGAAATTAGTTAGCAGGAAAATTTTGTTTTTATGTGTTTTCCACGTAGTAATGATCCATAGTTCAGTTGGGGGTTGTTACATTCTACATATGAGCAAATATCTACCTAATTACTTGAATCCACAACTAGCATGTTCTTCTTCTTGGCCTCCTTATTGTGGTTCTTTTTATTTAGCTATATATGTAACATCCAACACTTATCTTTAGTCTTACTATCAATATTTCAATGGTTACAATGGTTTCTTGGATGCTTGTAGTGATGTGCATTGGTTGTTGTCTTATTATCCTTTCCTTTCCACTTATTATTTCCTTCCTTAGGAATACCTTGGTGGTATTTCTATTTGGAACCATTTGGTTTTCCTTTATTCTTTTTCATCTCTAGATATTGTGCTTGCACACAACTCTTAGGAAATATACTTCCACGCTAAACCTGATAGAAGAGAGGAAGACATATTTAAGCTAGAAAATAAATGACAAAGCAATCACACAATACACATCGATTTTACCCTAGAAACTCAAACAAGAAAATCAACATTCCTTGAGCGTTTCACTTTTTTGTCGTCTTGTTCATTCAAAATAAAAGGTAACATGTCTAACTTTGGTATACACCTAAGACACAATCAACATCATACCTTCTTTCTTTACACCAACCCTACAACCAATTTGGCATATATCTACATGACCAACAATCATCTGCTAAAGATAAGCACGAAAATCAACTACAACATCCAACATCTTAACATAATACATCTACATCACGCATTATTTATAGGCTTTACAGTGGGAAAAAACCTAAATAAAGGTGCCCAAAAAATGGTTATAGATCCATGTAGATCATTGGCTACAAATCTCATGAATCTCAGGATTTTGTTATAGTCGACTACCAATAATATTACTAGTTGACTACCAAACGCCCTCCATTCAATATTCAGTCAATTTCCATAGGACCTTTTAACAACCTCTTATTGTTTGACCTCTTTGAATTTTTTTCGACCATTTTAACTTCGACTTTTCTTAGTCAATCACTTTGAATTCGACTTTGCCTGGTCGATCACTTTGACCTTCGACTTTCTCTCCTAGTCGATCCACTTCGATTAGATTTTCACTACAAAGAATATAACAACCAAACATCAAGTCTAATCAATGGTCCTAGGTTTAATGAGCACCACTTGTCTCCTTAAATTTATATGGAGGCCACCTAGATACCTAAAAAGTATATCCAAGTTCTAGGGAGATATTCCCAACATAATGGATTGTTTTATGAACTAGTCGGTGTACTATTGTCCACTCTACCTTTGCTTCTACCAGAAGTAATTCCAACAAATCCATTGGTCCTCTTTGTACTCAATAGGGTATAATTGGGACTTGATAATGTTTTTAAACACCTTCCAATTAGTTACTAGGGGATTTTCTCCTAGCCTAAGTGTTTATGTGTGTCTTTCCCACTAAGTTGGGCATGCCCCCCTAGATTTAGTTGGATAAATGATATCTTTTTCTCTTCTCCTATGTTATGAATAATAATAGACTTCTAATTATTGCAAACATTGGTTCAACTTAACAACATTAATTTCACCTTAATATGGTTTGATGTCCACTCTTATTTCCACTTTGAACATAGATTGGGAAGAGGTGATGTTGGAACTTGGTCTCTCTTTCTCTAGCTCATTTTCCAACTCCTTTTTTGGTTCCTCTTTGTCTCCAACTTTCTTGTTAGAAATAGATTCTAAGTTAGAACTACCAAACTCCTCAAAAGGTATAAATTTACCCTCTAAGCTACCATGATGATCTGAAAATGGATAAAACCCATACAACACTTGATCTGAAAGTGTTACTAAGTTCAAATACCACTTTCTTATTCCAAAATATTCTATTGACAATGCTTATAGCATGGAAGTGATTTATATTACTTAACCAAACACTTTAACGGATGATCATAACTTGAATAATCCATCTTACATAAGCAAATGTGGAATCACTTTATTATTGTTCAAATGCTTCAAGTAAAATAAAAGGAATTTACAATACAATATTTGAAGACGCCCTTCAAATATGTTTCTCTGACGCAAAAAAGAACATCACCCTTGCATTCCTCTTGAAAAACTAAGAAAAATGAGTATAAAGTTGGCTATATTATGCTTACATTGCCCATGAATCCCCTTGGCACACAAAATAATACAATGACTTTTTTTTTTAATTTTTAATTTTTTAATTTTTTAATTTATTTTTTATTTTTTATTTTTTATTTTTTATTTTTTTCTCAAAGGAATAAACAGAGTGCGCCGTTGAATTCTTGGAAAAAAATTGTGCAAAATGGATATAAAATACTTGAAATTTTGTCAAGGTGACCCTTGGCACGCTTTACGGTGTAGCCTCATATCCTTCATACTCTTGGCATGCTTTACAAGACAAAAACCCACATAAAAATGTGTGTACAATGCATTGGGGTGTGTGCCATTAAATAGGCCACCCCTCTTAACAAAATTATGGATTTAGTGGTAGGATTTAATTACAATTTGTTGGGTTTTGTAACCAAATCCTAATTTTGTGGCAAGCCTTAACTACAGTTTGTTTGGTTTGTTTTAACAAAACTTATCCATTATACATTGGTTAAAAAATGTAGCATAAAAGGTGGAGGTCGAGGGTTCTATTCCCCACGACCTTTTAGTTTTGCAAGTGGTTATACATATAACAACATATTATACAATTTGTTAAAACTACTCTGCGCGATTTTGGTAAGTCGTTATTGTTAGAAATAATAGGTGTTCTCATTTAACCATATACAATATAGCAATAATGTCACCCAACCATAGGCCGAAGCCACCCTCGAGCACCTTGACCTTGACATAGAATAATTCTGGAATCAAACCCTAGGCCTAGTAGCCAATCAAGGTAGTGTATCACTCTCCAGAGTTACCATACCAAGAAGACATTCTAACCATAACCAAGAGAGAGTCCAAGCCTAAAAATGAAAACAATAGTTGTAGTAGCTGTAGCTACAACTACCCTCTCGAATTGCACACTTCCTCAGTTTCTACAGTGCACACTCTTACATTTCTGCAGTTGTGATTTGTGTGTGCCAAATGAGATCTGGCATCCTGTATTTATACTGCTCCTCCTTAGCTGTATGGGCCAACTTCTCATTCTGGAGGCTAAAAACTCAACATTAAATATTTCCTTTAGCTGACTTGTCTTCAAGGGTTATGTCCAATGCTTTATGGTTTCTTCTTGCTTCCCGAAATATTCTATTCTTTTCAGGGTTACACGTGGAGGTTAATACCTCCCACAACTACCATAATATCAACACTCCCTCCTAGCTAGGGAAGTATTGAAAGCAATGGTCTTGAGCACAAAGATACCATTCAATCGGTAGCATCATCATAACCATACATGTTATCTCATGATTATATCACAAGCACCCTCATCATTATCAATATCATATGATAGCATCAACTGCATAATCGCTTGAAGCCATACTCCATATGAGTAATCAGGCATGATACTAAATAAGTCACTCACTCCACAGAGTGATACAAGAACCATTCTTCTAATCCAGACATATGTCCTAGAAGAATAACTATTCCAATAGATGTTGGAAGCCATGTCGTGGGCTACAAGGACTATTCTTCTAATTCAAACATATGTCCTAGAAGAAGAAATGTCCTGGACCATTTTCTGCCTGGAGAATGTCTGTCCACTAGCACACTGACTATCCATCTAGATGATAATAATTTTCAACACTACTGATAGTCTACATGGATATCAGAACAATGTCATTCAATAGAACACAATTGTGTCTATCCATAGTAGTACATAACTACTATCTAGTGGTACACAACCACACCAAGTAGCACACAACTACTTAATCAGTGACACATAGTGACAACTAGTGGAACACATCCACCACAGTAGCATACATCTACTCTCCAAAGACATACAGTCTCCATAGAAATCATATCATCTGATATCAACCTGCATAGAAACAATATCATGATATAAATTGAGTCATTTGGGCCATTCTTCCACTCACATCTGTGAGATAAGGAAGATCATTCTCCATCAGAAAGTAAAACATCATCCATGGGATATCTAGACTATTCTTCTCAAGCATAGAAGAACAATTATCCTTGATTTATGAGCCTGGACCATTCACATAACCAGGCCATTCCTCCGACACTAGTCATAGTTCAACCTGGAGAGAATGAGTCTGCCCTAGGGAACGCTTGTCCTTGATTGTTGAACCTGGACCATTCACCTAACTAGGCCATTCCTCTAGCACTAATCATAGTGCAACCTAGATATAATGTTTTTTCCCTAGGGAATGACTATCTGGACCATTTCCTAATGGAAATGACTATCCTGCACCAACCTCCAAAATAGACCATTCTTCAAAACTACTCGCAATTGTGAACTTCGAAAGAATGACTTCCCGACGAGGCAGACCGTTCTACTTGACCACTACTCAAAGTGATCGCCAAGAAGAATGATTTTCCTAGACCATTCCCCCACACTTTCCACAAGGGGAATCATTGTCTATGGTACATCAACAATCTATTGAACCATTTTAATTACAAAAATGACTATCCGAACTGGAAAATGCATGTACGTTAGAAATCTCAAACCACTTTCTGAACTGGAAATGAACTGCTGATCCTGGACCATTTTTTGAACTAAAAAATGACTGTCCATAAATCAATAAAACATGAGTGATCTCTCCCAACTTGGGAGTAATCTCTTCATTTTTCAATAAGGAAGTCATCTCCACAAGCCCCAACTTGTTTCTTAAGTACACAAACTTTTCATCTTGGACAAAGGCTTTATCAAAATATCTACTATCTGCTCATCAATGGAGATATACTGGAGAACCACTTCTTTCTTGATTTTATCATGGAGAATATAATGCTTGATATCAATGTACTTCGGTCTGTCATGGAACATTGGTTTTCTATGAAGGCTTTCACATAGCTCTGATCATTACAATATATCATGGTTGAATTCAGTACTTTTGTTTCCTACTAGCTCATGACATCATGGAAAAGCTCAAGCTGAAACATATCCAAGTAGCACTTCTTCTGTCATCATGAGAGTTTTCCATGGATTGGAAATCCATCATCCCATACTTTTGAGTAACTATTCTGATACATTATCTATGTCATAGAAAGTTTTCACCACGCTTTAACTGTATATGAGATACTCTGCATCAAGTTGTTTGAATCCATACAAGGTCTTCTTATATCTACATACATGGGTCTCTTTCTAGTATACCTCAAGACCTTGAGATTACTTTGCATAAGCTTCTTCTTCAAATGCTTTATTGGGAGAATAGTCTTTTATAACCAACTGATGCAAACTTCAATCCATTGATACTGCAAGAGATATAATAGCTCATATAGAGTTTTATCTGGTTTATGGGAACAAGATGTTATCATAGTCTTCTCCCTCCTTCTAGAATAACCTCTGAATCTTGCAATGCTTCCATTCATAAGTCCTTTTTTTTCCACTGTTTTTTATCATAACTTCCATTTCTTCTGTTTGATTGCTTCTTAGTGAGTTCAACCGAAGTTGGTAGTCTTTGTGATTCTTGGTATAATAACTGGTTGTTCTGGATTTTTCCTTCTTTCTTGGAATCTTCATGTTCTTTCTCATGTTTTTCTTTAGTTCTTGGGTCCATGGAGTCTTCTATAGATTCCATGCCCTAAATATTCCAACTTCTTCCTTTCATCATAGGATCATGGATGTAGATGGACAACCAAGGATACTTTAAGGATTCTTTTTGAATAAGAATTCTTCTAGAGTCAAATTGAACACATGCTACTTATTATGGCTGCTACTTTAAAATTGGAACATGGACAGATACTTCATAATCCTCAATGGATCATATCATTTAGGATTAGCTCCCTCCTAATCCTTGTTTCATGAATGAATGCTTTCTCTTCTTTTGGAATTATGTAATCAACTCCCTCCATCTAATAGAGTCCACGCTTCCATTTTCATTCTTATTGCCTTCTACAAATTGTCACAAGTATTTTTCTAATTTCCTCTTGATTACTGACGTCTTTCTATTTTGACTTCTTCTGGGTCTCTTCAGGTTTGATTCTGATTTCGGCTTAATTGGCAGTTGTTACTTATATAATAGCTTCCACAAGAATTGTTACCAAGGGTTTTCAAAGTACTTAATCTTTTCATGTGTATTGCTTGACTTGTAGTCATCATGATATCAATCCTTATCTTATTATTCTTCCATAGGTATTGTTTCACTTGAACAACTTATATTCTAAGAAATAGATATGCAAGATATGTACAAAAACTATGTAAACATGGTATGTACAAGAATTATGAAGAATATTGTTACCTTGTTTTGGAAGAAGAAGTTTGTTTTATCCTTCTTGGCCTTCTTTGAGCATTCCCTTTCTTCGGAAACTGATGCTTCATTTGTTTCCTTCCTTTTTCTTTAACTCAGGACAATGATTATTGTAGTAACCATATTTTCGATAGTTTAAGCATTGTGTTTTTGACATATCTTTCTCTTTATTTGGTTTCTTACTTGAGTCAAACTTCTTCTTGTTCCTGAATTTCTTGAACTTTGTTGTGTAGGATTGATCATCATCTTTCCTTTGGAATTTCTCTTTTTTTTTGCACTAATACTTGATTCTTCTTGTGCCCAACAAGTCCAAAGTTCTTCAAATGTGGGATACTCCTTTCTTGTGTTCATGCTTGCGGAAAATGCATCCCATGTCTTGGGAAGGCCATTGAGTACTACATTTACCAGTTCCTTCTCTGAAATGATTTCTTCAATATCTTGTAGTTGATCTCTTAACTAAGATATTCTCACAAGGTATGATGTTATGTTGTCATCACCATTTATTTTCATGTCACGGAGCTCATTCTTCAGACTCATTACTTGTCTAATGTTTCTGATTGAGAAGAGGTTAGTAAGGGCATAGTACATCTTCTTAGATGATTCAAGATGATATATGTAGGGTATCAAGTGGTCTTTTACAAATTCCACTATGATACTCATGGCATTGATGTCATTGTCTTTGAATTTCTCCATAACTGCAATGTTTTGAGGTTCCTTCTTTTTTCCTTCTTCACACTGTGGTTCCATAATCTTTCCTTTCACGATATGCAACACTTTATTCTTGGCAAGGATGAGGTCAATCCTTTTCTTCCATGCTCTGAAGTTATAATCCCCTTATAAATTGTTTTCTGACTTCATAGAGTAATTCATGACTGCTTTGACATGGTCAACCTTTGACTTTGACTTGGTCAATCTTTGACTTTGACCAAAAAACTAAAATTTGGCATCTTAGCTTTCTAAGAGTACTAGGAGGTGAGCTGGGTTAGGGCACACTAGGATATCCAGAAATTAGGTCAATCTCTTCACTTAAGGTGCCTCAACAAGAGGGTTAAGGTTTCGTTGTTGTAAAAAAAACTGACTGCAACTGCAACTGTAACTAAGAAAATCCTCCCAATCTATCTTCTAGTAGTTATAATGTCTGATGATAGTGGTGGGCCCACAACATGTTATAAATAATAGGTGTGCTTGTTTAACCATAGACAATATAACAATATTGTCACCCACCCATAGGCCGAAGCCACCCCTGAGCACCTTAACCTTGAAAGAGAATAATTATGGAAGCAAACCCTAGGTATAATATCCAGTCAAGGTAGTGTATCATTGTCCAGAGTTAGCATACCAAGAAGAAAGTTTGACCATAACCAAGAGAGATTCCAAGCCTAAAAATGAAAACACTAGTTGTAGTAGCTGCAGCTCCAGCTACTCTCCAAACTTGCACACTTCCTTAGTTTATGTAGTGTGCACTCTTACATTTCTACAGTTGCAAGTTGTGTGTGCCAAATGAGATCTGGAATCCTGTATTTATACTGCTCCTCCTTAGTTGTCTCGGCTGACTTCTCATTCTGGTGGCTAAAAACTCAATATTAAATATTTCCTTTAGCCGAATTTTCTTCTAGGGTTATGTCCAATGATTTAGGGTTTCTTCTTGCTTCCCGGAATATTCTATTATTGTCAAGGTTACACGTGGAGGTTAATACCTCCTGTAGCTACCATAATATCAAAAGTTATATGGTTTGATAACCATATATTATATGGTTATATGGTTATACCACTCATAACCATATATTATAAACAATGTAACTCTCGTCGAACTTTGGAATAGACCCCTCTGTGTTATGCATAGTGATTATATGGTAGTGTATGGCATGATTATATTGTAATATATATATATATATATATATATATATATATATATATTAAAAAAACCATAAAATAATAACCAAACCAATATAATCCAATGATGGGTCGCCACATGTCAAGACCTATTTGGTCTACTTATGTGCCACATGCAATATGTTTGTTGGTGCCAACTGTATGTACGAATTTCCCAGTCACCTGCCAACTTGTCATGCCACGTCACCTGCCTACCACTTTTCAACATCTAGAGCTGCCACTTGTAAATTTGTGATCTTGCCACATGTCTCTCTCTGAGCCTTCCATGTGTCTATTCAGAGTTGACCTTTTCCCTGGTTGACCTAAACTTTGATCATCCATAACTTTTGCATATGAGCTTCATTTGACGTGCCATTTGTGCGATTGGAAAGCTGACGATGATCTCTACTCAATTATTTCCTTTTCATGAACTTTTGAGACAATCAAATTTTGAGCTTTTATGGATCCCCTGGGACCTCTATGAGCGTTAGATCCTCTTGGACCACACCTCCCCACTAAATAAATTTTGGACCTCAAAAAGTATAGATATTCAACAACTTAGTGATGATATCTTATTCACCCTTCCATATTGTAAAATATTTCGAAAGTAAGTCTTCATCTTGGGTCTTCGATTTCAAGTACTAGATTAGTGCACTTTTGTCTACTTCTCTAGAATATAGCTCTGACTCTGGTCTATGGCATTGTAGCTAATATGATATATAGCTCTTGTTTTGGCTCATAAATTTCCAAACTACAAAATTTTTGTTCAGTGAATCTCTGCAATACTTGTATTTGTATTTTGACATCCACTCCCATATCCTTTGTTGAAGATAGTCTATCTCGACTAATATGAAACCAAGTCAAATGTTGATCTATGCCTTTCCCATTTGGACTCTCTGTTATTCTTGATGTATCTATAGAATTTATTGAATGAATACTTTGCTCATTGTTGCTTCTAACTTGAAAATAATTATTCATGTATTGTTATCATCTGTGCCTGACTTCTTTTGTTCAAGGTATACATCCATACGAACATGACATAGTATTTTGAAGATGATTATAGAGTGCATCTTCATATTCCTTTTAGTTTGTAAAAGGCCTCCAAAAATATGGATCATTTGGAAATCAAGTGAGAATGCTTTCGCCTCACTTGTCCAGTATCATTCATCCTTCTTGCTTGGACCACTTGGCTCATTACAATTAGCTAAATAACAAGGATGAAGGATGAAATAATGTTGCTAACATAATAAATCATTCTCAGAATTCCACATCTAACTTCATTCATATTTTCCACTATTGGTCATGCACAACATATCAACAGTAGTAGTGAAGATATAGATGCTACTGTCAATGAATTAACAACATTCATTTTCTTCTTAGCAAAATCCTTGTCACTTATCAACTTCAAAAACATTGCATGCAAGTGACCTTCATGTGGAAACTTTGAAGAATTTTGAAACACTTCATGACTAGGAGATAGCTTGACTTTTTCATTATTACATTCCAAATCATATCCTTCACTTACTTTTGTAGACATCATATACACATTCTTATTCACAATACCTACAATTGTTATTTTTGTCTTGTCATCTTAATCAAATCCCAAATCTTGTTGGACTGTGACAAGAAACTTTTGTTTTCCTTTTCCTCCATACTTTTTAGGCCTTAATTCAAGATGCATCTTCCAACAATGATCTTCACCATGTTTCTTGTAATGAGTACATGTGAGCTTTGATTCTTTCTTCTTTATTGTAGCTACTTGTTTCTCTTTTCCCTTGTTCTTATTTCCCTTTTGCTAAGAAAACTGTTTGGAGGAACCATCTTTAGCATCCTCCCCCCTGGACTCAATATGCACAACTTGAACACATACTTCATCAAAATTAGTGGGATTTAACAAAAGAAGAGTATGACGAATGTAACTATGAAAATCACCAATGTGTTTCATAAGGGGTTTTGTAGAATGTAATGAAATATTTAAAGCCAATGAATTCTTCCTAAACTCCTCAGTAAAATCCTGCACACTCTGTCATTTTCATTGCCTCATATATTGTCATTCCATAATTTATTTTTTTCTATATGCCAAAGGATAAAATTGTTTCCTTAATGCAGCTTTGAATTATGACCAAGAAGAGAGAATATTACCGCTCTTTTGGATACCTTCCCACCAAATCAACGTTGTACCTTCAAGGAAAAGAGAGGTCAATTGAATATTTATCTTATCTTCATCAATTTGTAAACTTCCATTTGTCGAATCCAATTGTCTAGCTTCTCTTCATTAGGCTCACCATTATACATGGGCAAGTTAAACTTGACATCCAACTTTAACAATGGCTTCTTTGAAGCAATTTTCTTACAAGGAGATGAAAGTGGAGAAGTGGAAGGATATGAAGGAGGTGAAGAAGGTGGTCTTGAGGGAGGTGGAGAAGGACGAATATCATCTTCTTTATTAACTTGTCCATAAATTTCTCCTTTTTGTAATCCTCTATCACTGTAAATCTCTTCCACCATTTCCTTCATCTGATTAAAGGCATTGAAGAAATCATCTTCAGATTCATAAGGACCTATTTTCCTTGGTGAAGCCATCTCTTCTCTTTGAGTGAATCTCCTTGAACTAATCTCTGGATTATAACCCTCAAGTATTCTTTCACCACACTTGTGTTTAGCCCTTGAAAGCATTCACCTGTCAAACCTACTCCAATACCACTTGATCCAAAAATGGATAGAACCCATACACCACTTGATCTGAAAATATTACCAAGTTCAATACCACTTTCTTATTCCAAAATATTTTATCGACAATTCTTATAGCATGGAAGTGGTTTATCTTACTTAACCAAACACTTTAATTGATGATCATAACTTGCATAATCCATCTTACATAAGTAAATGTAGAATCACTTTATTAATGCTCAAATGATTCAAGTACAATAAAAGGAATTTACAATACAAGAGTTGAAGATGCCCTTCAAATATGTTGCTCTGATGCATAAAAGAACATCACCCTTGCATTTCTCTCGAAAAACTGAGAAAAATTTGTATAAATTCCACTATATTCTTCTTACATTGCCCAAGAATCCCCTTAGCATGCAAAAAAATACAATGATTTTTTCGTTTCTTTACTCAAATGCAGGAACAACATGCACTGTTCAATTCCTAGCAAAAAATCATGAAAAATTGATATAAAATACTTGAACTTTCGTCAAGGTGACCCCCAACACGCTTTATGGTGTAGCCTTGTACCCTTCGTATTCTCAACACACTTTACAAGGAAAAACCTGCATAAAAATCTGTACAATGTGTTCGGGTGTGTGCCATTAAATAGGCCACCCCTCTTAACAAAATTATGGATTTAGTGGCAGGCTTTAATTACAATTTGTTGGGTTTTGTAACCAAATCCTAATTTTGTGGCAAGCCTTAAATACAGTTTGTTTGTTTTGTTTTAACAAACCTTATCCATGGCACATTGGTTAAAAAATGTAGCATAAAATGTGGAGATCAGGGGTTCTATTCCCCACAACCTTTTAGTTTTGCAAGTGGTTATACATATAACAACATATTATACAGTTTGTTAAAACTACTCTGTGCGATTTTGGTAAGTTATTATATGGTTTGATAACCATATATTATATGGTAATATAATATATATATATATATAGATATTAACAAAACCATAAAATAATAACCAAACCAATATAATCCAATGAGGGGTCACCACATGTTAAGACTCGGTTGATCCACTTATGTGCCACATGTCAAATGTTTGTTGGTGCCAACTATATGTATGGATTTCCTAGTCACCTGCCAACTTTTCATGCCATGTCAGTTGCCTACCGCTTGTCAACATCTAGAGCTACCACTTGTCAACCTGTGAGCCTGCCACATGTCTCTTTAGGGTTGACTTTTTCCTTGGTTGACCTAAAATTTGACCATCCATCACTTTTGCATGCGAGCTCCATTTGACACGTTGTTTGCGCCATTGGAAATCTAACAATGATCTCTATCAATTATTTCATTTTCACAAACTTTTGAGATAGTCAAATTTTGAGCTTTTCTGGATCCCCTGGGACTGCTATGAGTGTTTCAAATCCTTCTGGAGCTCTATGAGCATTCCTTAGATCCTCCTGGATCACATGAGGATCACCATTTCTTGAGAGATTCCAAACACTTGTGCTTATAGTTTTATAAACCTACCCTCTCACGCATCCCTTTGATTGTTATTGTACTTATTTGTCATGGCTAGGTTTTTTAGACTTCTTTATTTAAGGTAATTTATAGATTTTGCAATGTCCCACAAAAAAACCTAAAGAAAATTGCTTTAATTCTAATATTATCTATAATATATCCCATTTGAATAGTTTTTCATAAGATAACTTACAATTCTTTGCAAACTCTTTGTTATACAATGTTTACTTAGGATTACAATTTGAGATTAGTAGCTTAGTGCTTAAAATATTAAAAGAATATTAGACTAAAATAAAAGAAGCTAAAACAAAATACCACACTATCCACAGAATGAACACAAGATGCTTCCTAATAAATCCAATATGGGAAAATTAATCCAAAAGGTGAAGACTATGCCTTTCTCTTTTCTTCTCAGAAATAAAATGAAAATATAAGGAAAGATGAACTTAGGTTCTTCTACTTCCTGTTCTTTTCTCACAATATCCCACTCCTTTGATCTACTCAACTACAAAATAGTAAATCAATACAAAAAATTTTGAATCCCTTCCATTCCTAGCAGTCACATGTGTTGATAGTTGTATAGGGTTATGGTTTTTGCATGCCTCAACTCCTAATTAGGGTTAGGGTTTTGGACCCTCTATAATGTTATTGAAATTCCACACATGACTATATCCACATGCGTGAGTAATGGGACCTGACGTGGCATGCACTTGGTACCATGGTGGTCAATAACATAGGTTAACTTGTGAAGGCATAATTTCCTCATATGAACTTTAGTTGAGGTGATATTTCAACCATTGGAAATATATTTATGTGTAGAATAACGTCAAGAGGCCAGGGAATATGTTTTCAAATATTTGACCCTAAAAATGATCCTTTAATGCCCCAAACAAATTCCATAAGTTTCAAGGCCCAAAATCACCAAAACAAAACCTACCTTTAAAAGGGACCCTACAAGCCAATAGCTCCATTTTTTTTCNAGGGAATATGTTTTCAAATATTTGACCCTAAAAATGATCCTTTAATGCCCCAAACAAATTCCATAAGTTTCAAGGCCCAAAATCACCAAAACAAAACCTACCTTTAAAAGGGACCCTACAAGCCAATAGCTCCATTTTTTTTCAATCATAAAGTACCAATATAGATGATAAATTATATAGTGATACATTTTATATCATTTGAAAATTTATAGATATTACTGTAAGGTCATATATGAGCTAGTGGCCAACCTTTCTTAGTCATGTTTTTGTTACTAGTCTAGCCTTGCTTGGCCTTATTTAGGTAGCTAGTTTTGTGTGGATATGAAAAAAAATATCATGGTGATTTTTAAAATCAAATGGCACAATATAAAGACAATTCAACAAGGAAAACAACTTTATATTCCCCCAAAAAAACCATTTCATTAAATTTGTACTAGGTTTAGTGTAATCCCCTTTGTAGGTAGGTTGAAATCTATGTTTTGAAAGTGGGAAATTGGGGTTTCCAAAGTGTAAAATATGGTTTTAAATGTGCCAATATTAGATTCCAAAATTGTGAAATTGGATTTAGAAAGTACACAATTGATTAATGAGTACATAGAGATAAAATATAGTTAAATAATAATAGTATAAATGAGCATATCGATTAATTAGTATCCATAACAAGAAAAATGAACTAGTTGATTAAAATCTCTTAAGAAAGATAAATACATTCTAGGAGAATGTGCATGTGAATGAAATAAAAATAAAGTAATTATTAATTAACTAAAACTAATTACTATTGCACCAAAAAATCAAGGAGAAAAAAGAAGAGGAAGAAGAATTCAAATTCAAATAGAAGTGTAGTAAAAGAAAAGTGGGTTGTGAGAAGTTAAAGATAGATCTAATAAATAATTAAAGTAATAACTCGATGTGAATCCACTAAAATAGGAAATGAGGAGAAGAACAAGGGAAAACCTAGGAGTGAAGAGAGAAAATGTGGAAGTTGGGGTGAGGATAATTCATTATTTTATAATTTTAAACAAGTAATTACTTGTAGACTTGTGTATATGAGTGACACATGGATGGGTGAATAATAAATAATTAGTAATTTAGTAAATTACATATTTGCATGAGTTGAACAAGTGGTAAGAGCCACATAACCTATAAAAGGAAAGCTTGAGCTAAGTGGAAAACAACTTTTTGCATGCTAATGTTGAATGGTTGTCATAATATTGTGAACTTTATATTGGTGATTGTTGAGAGTTTGGTCCATTAAAGCTTGTTGTGAAGTGAATATTTTTATTACAAAGATTAGTGCCCTTAAATTTTTCTTATTTATATATTGATATCTTCTATATAGCTCCATTGCAACTCAAGGGTCATTGGGGAAGGAGAGTACCCATAGGAGTTGGTAGGGTAGTCAACTAATGGATTGTAACACCCGGTAGTGTGCATGGGAACTGTGCAAGATTTTTAGTTTCCTATGAGGGTAGATGTTATTATTGTTCACTGATGATTGACTCTTCACTAATTATTGCTAGCCATTTCTTACAAGTATCATCCTTCCGGGACATTGGTTGAGTTTTCTTGGGTGGTAGTTGTTAATGAATTGTACCTGGATAAGAGATGATATGTTCATTTTTAGTAATTGTTATTAATCTTTGTATTACATGCTAGATACCCTCTAGCTAGACTTTGAGTTCTTTGTATTGTTAGTTGGACTCCTGCTTTGGGATGACCCCTTGTTATTGGGAATTTACATGACATGGGACGTTTGTGTGACTTGATGGATATACCCTTGATGGCTTATTATGCATATTACTTATTTGATATGATGTTAATTGAGTATGATAAACCTAGACACATATGAGGTGGTATAGTTAGTGATAAGATCCAATATTACATCATTGATTAGAATTAAATTCTCTTGAAAATAACCATGTAACATTGATAATGATTGGGTGATGATTGGCATGACTAGTCCTTAATGGTATGGTTAATATTACATACACACTTATTGTCTAACATGCCTATCAAAGTGTCAATGCTATAGATATCAATTATTATATTGTGTATTCTTGATGATGGCTTGATGGATTTGTTGAACTTTGATCATGATTTAATATGATCTAATCATATTATGATGTGATTCACCCTCATATGATGCCTGCATATGTGGATGCCCTATTAAAGACATATTTCATGTTATATGAATTATGATTTTTGTGTAGATGCCTTGTTATGATGTATACATATATTGAATCCCTTCCCTTTGATATGGTTCATGATGTATGCACAAGTTGGATTCCTTGTTATGATGTATACATATATTGGATACTTTTCTTTTGATATGGTTCATGACATATGCACATGTCGGATGCCTTGTTATGATGTATGCATGTATTGGATACCTTTTCTTGATATGGTTAATGACATATGCACATGTTGGATGCCTTGTTATGATGTACACATGTATCAAGTACCTTTCCTTTGTATGATGTATACATATATTGGATACCTTTCTTTTGATATGGTTCATGACATATGCACATGTTGGATGACTTGTTATAATGTACACTTATATTGGATACATTTTCTTTGATATGGTTCATGAAATATGCACATGTTGGATGCTTTGTTATGATGTATGCATGTATTGGATACCTTTTCTTGATATGGTTAATGACATATGCACATGTTGGATGCCTTGTTATTATGTACACATGTATCAAGTACCTTTCCTTTGATATGGTTCATGATATGTGCACATGTTAGATGCCTTTTTATGATGTGTCCCTATATTAGACACATTTTCCATTTAGTGTGGTTATAATATGATTTTATGATTCAACTTGGTTAATGAGATACTTCACGCAATTGATTATGATAACGATGTTTCATATCCATTGGTATCTTAGATGGACCAAACTGTTACAAGTTGATACCTAGATGGCTGAAGGTGAAATACACTCAAGAAAAGGTCTCTTGTCTCAATGAGGATGACTATTTGATTCTAGTTCCTATGAATCTTGGGAAATGGAGAAAGACTTGTGAAAATGACCTCCTAAGTTAACTTGGGTAAATGGGTAGAAGAGGAAAGGGTTTTATTTCACTTTTACCTTTCTTTGGCCACTTGTAATTTCACCCTCAAGCCCAAATTCGCTTTGGCATGTAAAAAGGGAAGACCAAGAGACAAATCTTGGGAAGATGTTACATTTAGAGGAATTATAAAAGAAAAGAAGATGCTTACCCATTGTTGAGGGGTTGGCTCATGAGGAAATGTTATGTGGAACATATTAGCATTGACACACTTTTGTTATGATAATGGTGATTTGGATAGAACTATGTCTATGCCAACCAGGTTTGTGTGGATTAAGGGGATGGGAGTGTACCTACAATATGAGGGGGTGCTAAATCTCAATATACCTTGCTCCTTTTACTATTTTCATTGGGCACAAATTGTAGGACACCACTACTATGTGATTTCAATCACCAACTAAAGGTGGTATAAGATCTTTGCAGAGCGGGATGTCACTACTGTTGTGGTTACAATCACCAACTAAAGGTGGTAGTAACATCCTTGCTTGAAGGTGTGTGCCACTGTTATTGTGGTTGCAATCACCAAATAAGGTGGTAGTAAGATCATTTCTTGAATGGGGGTGTAATTGTTGTTGTGGTTGTGATCACCAACTAAAGGTGGTATTAAGACCCCTGTAGACCATAATCTTGTAGGATTTGGAGATGTTGCAATTCTAGGAGCCTCCCCACCACACCTAGGTTGAATTGTGGTAAGCTTGATTTATTGGTTCCTGATCACCATTGGGTTAAATTTATCAAAGTTGCTCTGAATTGGGATTCTAGTACCTCATTGAGATTGAGCCCTGCTCAAGGGGAAACACTTATGAAAGTGGTTGCATTGGTTGGATGGAAAATCAAACCTTGGTGAGATTTCCCCCCTGCTTATTGAATACTAGTTCGTGGGATCTATTGAATATTTGTTCATGGAAACTTTTTATGTTATACTTTATGAGATCTAGAGTGAAATTGGCCCAGCCTTTGACTTATGCAAGCTACATGTTACATGTATCTTGAATTTGAATATTTAGTTCTGCATCAGTGGTTATTTGGGTTATTGGTTATTTGAATATTTAATTGTTCCTTGTGTTTGGCTTTAATGATTAGAGATTTGGCTTGATTTGATGTATATGCTTTAAAAATAAAAAAAAATCTTCGGTAACACCCTAATGGGCTATTACAAAGTGGTATCAAAGAAATGAAAATTTTGGAAACCTAGCAAATGTAACCTAGAAATAGGAATTTCCCAACCCTCAAAAGGTACATGTGGGGACATTTTTCATCAAATAAATTCAATTACTTTAGTCCTTTTTTCTTTGTGTTTGTGTTTTTCTTATTTTCTTTCTTCGATTTAATTTTATCATGAGCTATTCTTTCCCTTTTGTTTAATGCTCCTTATCATATAGAATTAATGAATATATATTGATTTGTTAACAATTAAAAAATAAATTACTTAATAAATCTTATCTAACCCCCAAAAAAATATTTTAAAGGAGCTTATCTACAAATAACTATACATATCTAATTATGCATATTGAAACAAAAGAATAATATTTTAATTAACAATTGTATGCCTTATTAGTCCCTGTCGAAGGCATAGAGGAGCTATAGTGATCGATAATTTGTTGACTTTATATTAGTTTGTTGTTTGACTACAAATTTTTGCATATTTTCTTATGTTCGACCTACATAACTAAAAACATTATTTTTTATATAATAAAAAAACCCATATATGTCATGATGTGATTAGATGATAGATTTGAGGTCTTATTGCCAGCTTCACTATTTCCAATGAATTATATGTTGCCATATCCAAAGTTTTATCATGTATGATACTTTTTTTATTTGTACTATTCATATTGAAATTTTTAGATATCCAAAGTTTATACTGATCGATAATTCGTTGACTTTAAATATTAGTTTTTTGTTTGACTACAAATTTTTGCATAATTTCTATTGTTCGAACTACAAAACTAAAAACATTATTTATTTATTATAAAAAAAACTCATATATGTCATGATATCGTTGGATAATAGATTCGAGGTGTTATTGCTAGGTTTTTGTTATTATTATTAATGTATTTGTCCTATTATTATTATTATTATTATTATTATTATTCATTCGTATTTGTATTGAAATGTTTACATACCGAAGGTTTAGATCATTGACACTTTTTTTTAGGTGCTTGAATAGGCCTAACAACTTAAATATTTACATGGCGCGAGGTCCTGAAGCATGCCCGACAACTTAAATGTTTGCATACCGCGAGGCCCGTGGATAGCCTGACAGCCTTAAATGTTTATCTAAATAGGCTTCTCGGAGTACATATTTCTTCGAAATTTTCCATACAATGTTGCATTGAATTTGGACAATATTGTTGTCCACCGCCATTTGAATAGGCATTGTATGTTTCATACTTCTTCTATGCTTAGAATGCAATTTTGTCATCGTTGAAGCTACATACGTTGTTTACTGGTTCGGTGGGTGCTTCTTCTTCGTTGGTTCGTCATTTGCTACTTGTTGTTGTTTGGTTCATAATTCGACCTACACTTTTGCCTTTCATTGTTTCAAAGTAAGTTTCCATGCCATAATTTTGTTTTCTATTCCTTCTTTGTTGTTCAGTGTTTGCAGTTTGCAAGTAAGAATGTTTTCTTATTTCTACTGGCATGCTCGTCATATGTTTATGGTTCCTTCTGTGCTTCGGCTGCAATTTGGTAATCGTTGGAGATACATATGTTGTTTACTGGTTCGGTGGTTGTTGCTTGTTCATTGGTTTGTCAGTTGTTGGTTGTTGTTGTTTGGCTCAAATTTATGAGTTTGGGGCCTTGGGGTTGTAGTTGGGCTTGTTCGTGCTTTCTCGCTGGGGTCCTGTGCCGGTAGTTGGAGCTGTTTGATTGTTTTTTTGGGGGGCGCTTTACGGTGTTGAGGCCCTACTCCTATGAGTGGACCTGCAGTTGTGTTATTTTTCGTGTCTGGCGAAGTCGATATCTCGTGCGTGTTCCGTGCGGGCCTTTTTTGCTATAAAATTTTGTTGATACTTCAGTGTTAACATGATAGAAACTAGTGACATAAGAAATAATTGGGCAACTACATGTGCAATTGCAATATCCACTATTTTTTTGTTAAAATAAAACATGTGCAAACCGCACTTGTTGAAATTGCCTTTGAATACCATCACAGTCACTATTAATTAGAATTCTGTGTACCCATATTCTATACAGTAAACTTTAAATCATTTATGACATAATAATGTAAGAAAATCATGAAATTTTTCCATAATAATGTAATAAAATTGTGAAAATTCTAAACATTACAATGAAAGACAAAAGACAAAATGAAACATGCATAGCCATCTATGCATGTGGAATATAGCTCATAAAAGTGATGTGTTGTCACTCGAAAAATCATAATGGAGATGCACACAAACACATTCTTTTCTTTCCTTTTTGTTTGCTAGTTTTGCTCTAGTGAGAGTCAAAGAAAACGAATGGGATAAAAAAAGATAAAGAAAGGAGTTAAAGAAAAACAATAAAGAGTATAATTATAAAATAATAACAAGGAATATGACATTGATATTATAGAATTATAACAATGATATTAAAAATGATAGGTGACAGAAATAAATAGAAATAGCAAGGATATCTATATCTATATCTATATCTATATAGCCCAATTTCTGTCTCGGGTGGCACTCCCCCCTCCAAAAGCACCACCCGACGAATGGGGGGCGGGGAAAGCTATAGGCCCGAATTCCCTTATTTCCAAATGGGGGGTCCTCTCCCCAATAGGAGGTAAAAGCCAGCGGTGACGACGGACCGTTAAACTGAGCGCGTAAACCATTGGGAATGCCACTTCTGAGGGCGCCAATAAACACAATGGAACTGAAGGAGTCACTTCGAACTGGATTCACAAAAACGCCTCATTCAATGTTTTTATACTTCAAATTGCATTTTTAGGCACTTCCTTGGTTCTTTTATAGGTGAACTCTTATCCAGAATCCCCAAGGAGGATGTAGACCTTCTTCAATGAGAATGTAGTGTCACAATGAAATGAAAACCCCTCCTCACGTTAGCTAGTGTGGTAAACCAGTGACTAGCCAACACCTCTCAATAGTGACTAGCCAACACCTCTCAATAGCAGTAGCTAGTGTTTTTGCTAAACCTCAAAATAGAAAATCAAAGGGCAGTTAGTTGAGTAGTTGTTATAGTTGAGTTCGCTACACCATCCCTCACCGCACCGTAATGGGACCGGTAGTAACATTGATCACCTCCGTTCTCCTCCTAAGCAGTCATTTTTTATATCGTTTACTTTATAAGGAAGTCCTTCTTTTTATCTATGTGTAATGCCGTCTCTATTATAACAAGGATTCCTCTCTTCCCCGGAGAGGAGATAGGTGGGTAGGTGTAAATAACCAGTTCCAGAGCTTCTCTTGCGCTCCCTTCACAACTCCAATGAAGTCGCGGTTTGGAGCCCACTATCCACCTCTAATGGTGTCGGCTTCCCTAACCTCCCCTCCATCTCGTGCCAGCCCGACGAATCAGCTCTCTCCTTCACCGGCATAGAGGTTTTGGCCTTGTTTTTGATGTGTACAATATAATATGTGAAAGTGGAAACGACTATATGCGAATTGATCCGGGTTCCTTACAGCAGCAACACAACATGGATGGATTTCACCTAAATATCGGACTACGTGTAGAAAAGGTTCTCTCCCAAGGCGTCTCCCCTCGAGAGCTGCTCGATAATCGCCTCGCCACTCTATTTTCCTTTCCTTTATATATGTAATTACACTTATTCCATTATGCTTAGGAGCGTTTTGAGCGCCAAAATATAGGAAATGGGGGCAATGGTAAAGCAAGCAAACGGTGGCAAGTTCATTATTTTCATAGCAAGATCGAGAAGGTACCGCTTGTTCCCCAGGGCTCTGGTTGGCAGGGGGGGGTCCCGGGGCTGTTGGTTCGCAGCTTTCTTTCGGTTCGCTGAAAAGATCAAACATAGGTAACAGATAAGTAAATTTAAGTAACAGATAAATGTAGATTGAAAATACATAGGTAAGAAGAATTTAAAAGATAAATAAAAATTGGGAAAATAATAATAAAGTAAAATAAAAGTGAAAATGATAAATAAGATAAAAAAAATTAAAAAAAAGAAGAGGAAATATGAAGAAAATGATAAAGAAAATAAAGTATATAAGAAGAAAAGTGATTAATAAAAGTGTAAAAAAGAAATGTCATTAAAAATTAAAAATTAAAAATTAAAAATAAAGGGAGGAATTAAACCATAGGAAAAATAGTAAATTAAAAAATAATAATAACATAAAAAAAATAATAACAAAAAAAAAATAAAAGAAAATGATGAAAAAAACAAAATGAGGAAGCTAATAAAAACAAGTAATAAATAAAAAAATAGTAATAATAACAAAGAGAAATAAAGACAATAACATGTAAAAGAAAATGATGAAAAAACAAAATGAGGAAGCTAATAAAAACAAAAACAAGTAATAAATAAAGAAAGTAGTGATGATGACAAAGAGAAGTAAAGACAATAACATGTTAGGTGTAAAGAAAGAAGACAAAAATAAGTAATAATTAAAGTGAGTATCTAAAGAAAGAAGAAAGTAGTGATGAAAGAAGAAAAATAAAAACGAAATATAAAATAGTAAAAAAAATAAAATAATTAAAATAAATTAGGAAGTAAAGATAAGCAAAGAAATAGAGACGGAAATTCCAGTTAGAAGAAAGTAAATTTAAGTAAAATATATAAAAAGTATATAAACATTAACCAGAAATACAAATACAAAGGTAACAGATAAATGTAGATTGAAAATACATAGGTAAAAAGAATTTAAAAGATAAATAAAAATTGGGAAAATAATAATAAAGTAAAATAAAAGTGAAAATGATAAATAAGATAAAAAAAATTAAAAAAAAAGAGGAAATATGAAGAAAATGATAAAGAAAATAAAGTATATAAGAAGAAAAGTGATGAATAAAAGTGTAAAAAAGAAATATCATTAAAAATTAAAAATAAAGGGAGGAATTAAACCATAGGAAAAATAGTAAATTAAAAAATAATAATAACAAAAAAAAATAATAATAACAAAAAAAATATAAAAGAAAATGATGAAAAAAACAAAATGAGGAAGCTAATAAAAACAAGTAATAAATAAAAAAAGTAGTGATAATAAAAAAAAGAAGTAAAGACAATAACATGTAAAAGAAAATGATGAAAAAACAAAATGAGGAAGCTAATAAAAACAAAAACAAGTAATAAATAAAGAAAGTAGTGATGATGACAAAGAGAAGTACAAAAATAACATGTTAGGTGTAAAGAAAGAAGAAAGTAGTGATGATGACAAAGAGAAGTAAAGACAATAACATGTTAGGTGTAAAGAAAGAAGACAAAAATAAGTAATAATTAAAGTGAGTATCATTCATCTCAGCATCTAAGGGCCCTCATACAAGTGGGTGAATGTAGTTAGATGAACATCATCAACAACCCATCCAACTCCACCAACATACAGTGACAAGACCTCCTCATCGACATCCAACTTCAACATTTAAATCAGGGTCTTCACCCTGAGACTTATGAAGCGAGATGCCATGTAAACTCCCATGCGTCCTCGTGCTCAGTTTTGGATTCGAGGCATAGTCCACAATGCCACATGGATGAAACTCTAAATGAGATTTATTACCCATCCTCTCGTTGAGTGGATTCATTATACCCTCACGATCCTCCTTCTCCATGATAAGCTCTGCATTTCAAATGATGGATGCCCCACTTCACCACAGTCTGATGTCTGCTCTGCAAATTGGGGTTTCGAATTTGGACTCTAGGTCCCTCCTTGCCACAGTCGGTGATTGGTATTATCAACCCCTTCTCTATCTCTTGTATCACCCCTTATTTCGCACCCTTATCCACGACACTATGGCTCCCATACATGGTTATCCTATAGGCTATCATCACGGTTCAGGAGTGCCTACTACTTCTTCCTAATGACACTAGGACGAGGGAAGACTAGACACCAGAGTTCAACAAGAGGTTTATAATGCAGCCAACAACTATGAGAGAAATACACCACATTGCTTTCAGGGAACACTGGATGAAGTCGAACCTACCATCAATTTAGAGTGGGACATGACCATCGATTTTAAAGTAGCTGAGACCACTATTCATTGGGTTCCATATGTTGGTCACAAAAGAGATCGGGAAACTCACTACTGGAAGACAGTAGAACTATGTTGGCACATCAAGACCTTTATGGGTCAAATGCTTCAGACCAGGGAAGATGCTCAAAACATTGTTCAACTTCAACTCAATGTTCTTCATCTAATGGTCAGAGAGATCCTTGCTCATCTCCCACTAGCTTCCCACAACCAACCAACGCCTCTAGCAGCTCACCATCAACAATCCATACATGACAAAGCTCAACCAGAAAATCATCTGGACTTCTATGTCGAGCCCTCGGCCCCTTGATTTTGGGTATCTTATCAATCTCTTTTGTTAAAATGATAGATAAAAATAGGCATAGGTATGGTAATATTTTCCATTGTCATAGATGAGTGTCTCTAGATCCTCTTGTTTTCACAGTTTTTTGGACAATTCATAAACAGTATATATGGTTGGATGCTATTTTGTTTGTATGATATTTTAAAAAATCAATAGAATTATGTCTGTGGAATTAATAAAAAAAAAGTAGTAAACGCCCAGATCGAGTGACACCTGTAAAATAAGGCCAAGATGATACAACAATTGGTGATGGGAAGGTCTATGAGGGTATCGTGGGGGTTTTCCTTCAACTTGTATGCCCCACATCACTTCCTCTTCTCATGAAATCTTGTCTATCCCATTTCCTCCATGTTTTTCTCCTTGCTCGATTGAGAATTATGTGTAGAGTACGTTGAAGGAGGTGGATGTGTATGAATTGAATAAAGATAGAATTGATGATAGGTATGATATCCCTAATGACACTGGCTAGAATTACGGTTGAGCATGGGAGGAAATTTCTAAATCTAGGTATGAATCTACCCTAGTTTGTGAACGTCCTTGTTGTTTCCCATTCAGAAAGAGTCTTGAAAGAGATGTATCTTTGATTTGGGTCACCTATGGCTCCTTGGAAGGGTAGTGTTGGGATTTACACTGTTCAAAAGATGAGGGTTTCCCTCATGACATAAAAGGTAGCATCCCATTACCAAAATTCAGTCTCCCCTACTGCGAAGGAGACTATGGAGACTTTGGAGGAAGAGGTGTGACTTTCTCAAGCTTATCAAGAGGAAAACGAGGTTAAGGAACAGGTTAGGGAAATAATTACTCACCTCGGTTGCTCCAATACCAAGGATACCAAGTTTTACTGCATGGTGGAACTGTATTGGCATGATAAAACCATGATGGCTAATGGGATTCTTCCCAAGGAACAAGATTATAGGAAATTCATTCAACAACTGGTGGCTCTTGAGGAGAAGAATAAATTGTTGTTGGAAATGGTTTCATGGATAGTAAAACACAATGGTGGTTCCTTTCAATTGATAAAGGATAGTGGGAAGATACAATATGTCCAAGGAGGCTCCCAAGGTTCATGGGTTGGAGGATTGATATCTTAATTGCTTGTTCTAAACTAGGTCTTTTTGGTCTTATGGTCTTTATTGTCTTCTCTAAATTTTTGAGACTTATTGGTTCACTCTTGTCAGTGATTGGATATTTTTCTATTTATATAGACTATGTTAAATATGTATTTATTTTGATAGTTGGCATGGTTTCCCTTTGGGCAGACCAACCAACTTAACTATTAATGGACATCTAGGTTGATTGAGAGCCATGATAACTCTCATGTACATTGTGTTGATATTTTAATAGAAAAACTTCTTACTTACAAAAAAAATTAGTAAAAATAAGGTAACAATTATAAAAAAAAAGAGTAGGAAAATAAAGATAATTGAAAAAGAAGAACGATAACTCCCAGATGGGGTGACAGTTGGCACACATGCACCCAGGGAAGTAAATACCGCCTGCTGCCATCCCTCCTCTTTGTCTCTTCAACATGTTCAACATTCAATTGATGTGGATGGTGGTGTGCCTGGGTAGTGAGGGAGCCTTAATGGTATACTCAAGGCTAGAGTCAATGTCTCATAGGACTGGTACGAGGTGAATTTGGGCTGTCAATTCGGTCTTTATGGCACTTCTCATCACCAATTTAGACACTATTTTGGAGGTAAGGCATGGCTCCTGTCATTTTGTTCTAGTGTGGTTGTCTCCTCCCCTCCTAGTATTCTCTCCCTCTGTTGTTCTCCTCCACTTATGATTGTTAATTCCTCTTTGTCAGCACAATGTTGCATCACCAGGGCAAGCCGAAACGAAGATCGACATATTATATCTTTGTGGCTAGAAAACGTCGGTCGAGCCCTTCCTCTGCTCCAATTCCGCCTCCCCTCTCTGATCCAAACCCTATTGGTTAATCCTTGGGGAATTTACCTCTCTCTAACCAAAATTGGATGGAGGATGAAAGAGACATGGTTTTAATCGAGGAAGAGTTCCTTGTGGTACTTCCACAAGCACCTCTGGATTTTCTTCTTTTTTTCAGCCTTGGACTTACAAGCTCCTCCCCACAACACTGCCCGCAAGACTCAGGATGTCATCCCCACTTCAACGATGGAGAATTTCCCAATTGAGGAAGATATTCCTCCCACTTTGCATGATGATAGAATTTAGGAAGAAGCTAAACCAAACATTGTGTTAGAAAACAGGACCGTAGAGCAATAAAATAAAACAAATGTAGAAACAAAACACAGAATACACCCAATACAAGAGAGACACGGATTTACGTGGTTCACCTAGTGTGGGCTACGTCCACCAGAGAAATTGTCAGGTCCTTCCTTTATTATTATCCAACAAATGAAGGGATACAACCTACAGCAAAACCTGTCGTAACTTCATCTTCTTTCTCTCACAGTCTCCTCTATTAGAATACAATATTCACCATCATCCATAGTTGTAATACATTTCCCTCATAAAAGAGGGTTTCCTTCTAGGGAAAAAAACCCTAACATAATCTCTACCGTTAGATCTACAACCTTATAATGAACGGTCCAGATTTATAATGAAATTACAATATACTTTTACAAGACAATTTTTGCTTCGGGGGCTTCGCCCCTGAACCCCCATCAAGGGACACTACCCTCGAACCCC
>SNQJ01S0014907.1:44238-93533 GCA_010110895.2 Picea sitchensis | reverse complement strand
TTTGTTTTTTCTATTTTTGGCGGTTTTCTAATTTAATCCCATATTAAGGGATTAAGGTTGTAATCTAATATGGGTTAATAGATAGTGAATTTAATACCATGAAGAGTTGAAAGGTGTGCCACCAAGGAAAGTTGGTTTTCTAATGGTTAAGGGTTTCCAATGTAAATCTCTATGTACTATGTGTATGAGCCATTGATTACTTTTTGTTTTGCTTAAGAATCTGTATGCATTGTTTTACTTTACAAGTTTAAAACTTAAACTGATGCGATGTTATATGGATCATCGAAGAATCAACAAGTTGGCATAAGGCAAGAGTTGATCTTACAATCGAAAAAACAAAAAATCAAGGAACCATTTACGATAACTCTTGCAAATTAATGTTTTCAAGTAATTTGTTTTTATTATTAATAGTTAATAATTATATATTTATTATTTCTTATAAATGGAAATTTAATTGCTTGTTTTTATTATTAATGGTTAATAATTATATATTTATTATTTCTTATAAAATGAAATTTATATAAACAATTTTCAAGTTGTTAATTTTTATTTATGAAAAGAGATACACACTACCTAAACATGTTTTCAAAGTTTGTTAACTTTTATTTATGAAAATTGATACACACTACGTATGAAAGCTATGATGGGAGAAGTTGATTTTAATATGATATATAAAATTAAAAACAAAACAAATGTGTGATTTCTATGACGGTGGAATAAAACAAATTCATGCTTGTATGAATTGTTCTTTGATAAGGAATTTTCATAAATTTGTTATATTGCTTCTATTATAACATACTATATGACTTGTGTTCATATTCAAGAGTTTCTAAATAAACTATGGAGTGATTCCTAAATTCTTTTCAAAAGACACCACCTACGTGATATGAAAGGATATTGAAATTATAATAAAGGATCCACATATAATTTCGAGATCAAAAAACTTTACTTAAATAATAATCAAATTTTAGATTGCAAATCAAAGTTCGATTTGAATTATAAATTGTGTACTTGTTATTCTATTTATTACGGTTTGCAGTTAAGTTGGAAAATTCTGAGTTGGAATGATAATTGATAGTAATTTCAAATCCAGAGGGGTAGGGTATGTACACTTTTGTAGACTTTAGTAGTCAAATTTATGTGTGGAGAGGGTCCCTTGTCCCACAAACAAGGGGGTCTCATATACCGGTTTGGTCTATTGTTTGGCCATAACCTTAAAATTAGATTATTATTATTATAAATTTGGATATGGCATAACCGATCTATAGTTAACTCTAGCATTAATACTAACAATGCATTATATTTAATCCACATTATTCGTAAATCTTATACTATGGTTTAGTTAATGATGAAATGTGATTGGATCAAAGGATTAATTAATTATGAAGGCGATCTAGATCACTCATACCCTAATTGATAAGAAGACTTTTAGTTTAAATCTAAATTACATATTAATTGGAAAAATATTAACTATTTTTAAATTATAAGTACAAGCGGTATAATAATAATAATAATTTAATTTTAAGGTCACATCCAAGCCACACACGAAATTGGTGTATGAGACCCCCTTGTTTGTGGGACAAGGGACCCCCTTCATGCAACAATTTGACTGCTAAAGTCTACAGAGAATACATACCCTACCCCTTCTGGATTTGAACTTGTGATCTCTTAGGAAGAAATGCATATTCTCAACTATTAGACCCACTCATATTGTATAATTAAAAGATAATTTAGAATTATGAAATTATAATTATTTTGATATGAAAATTATTACAATATTTTGAAAAAGAAAAAATATATATATAATATATACAAATATATAATTATGATAATGGATAAAACTTGATGCAGTATATGCATAGAAATAATTTAAAGGAACAATAATTGGTGTATTGTTGTGATGTAAATTAATATGTGAGTAAAACAATGTTTTTATCGAACACCTTAATAATGTTATATGATGACACAATATGTGAACGATGACGCAAGTTATATATCTATTATTAATTGAGACTACTCTTTACGCACATTAATTTATGGTAACAAAGTTAACACCTAGTGAGGTGTTATATTCAGTCTCGACGAACTGAGTGGAATACACAATTTTGATTCATAAACAAGAGTTCCTCTTGAATGTGGAAATCTGGAAATCCAAATATGGTATCATGTTTGTAACCCATGGTTGTTTGTACGTTTTCCATGCCTTTGTAAAGTATGTGTCTTATGTATATAACTCTTTTATGTTGTCTAAACTAACAACTTCAACATGGATGGTATTTAACAACATCATCCTCTAGCTTAATTCATCAACAATTTTATTAGACATTCTAGACTTATGTTTTAAAACAAATGAGTAACTCTATAAAAATTCAACCCATTTCAAATGTTTATAATTGAGTGCATCTTGACTATTTATGTATTGCAACGCCTCATGATCTGTAAACAACACAAATTCATTCGATAGAAAATAGTGTCTCCATTATTCAAGGCTTAAACACTGGAATATAAATCCTAATCATAAAAAAAAAACTTTTTCTTATCATTATTCAACTTTTAGGTAAAGAATTCTATTGGCTTACCATCTTGGCTCAAGACCACTCCAATCATTGAACCACTTGCATCACAATCTACTTGAAATACCTTACTAAAATTTGGAAGTGCCAACATTGGTTGTTCGATTACCTTTTTCTTCATGGTTTCAAAGGACTTTGTTTCTACTATTCTCCACTAGAAATCTCACTTCTTCATGCACTTATTGAGTGGTGCACAAATCCCACTAAAGTTTCTAATCAACTTATAGTAAAATCTTACCAAACCATGGAAAATCCTTACATCAAACATACATATTTTAAGGATCCATATTGAAAGCCTCTTTTGAAACTATAAAACCCAAGTAAACCAGCTCTTATTGCACGAAACTAGACTTTTCAAGTTAATTTGTAGCCTCTCCACTTTCAGAGTTCCAACATGTGTTTTACATGCTCCAAGTGATCTTCCTTATACCTGTTGTTGTAATCTAGGGAAAAACAAGGAGATTTACCAGTAGATCCTTACATAGACATCATAGAAGAGACATGCACACATATAGACATATATAAATACATACACAAGTAATGAGAGCCCAAAGAACAATCCTTTATTATATGATATAGCAGTACAACACAATTGTATACAACCTCTCACATGAAGCTACTTGACCCTTCATGTGCTTGTCTATTTATACTCCTTTCAGGCAGTTATAACTACTTAACTTCCTGGGTCGGTCGGTATAATAGATACTTCGACTGATCTCTACTTATGACTTTGATGGTCAACCGACTAATTCTTAGTCGATCATTAGGTCTAGTCGACAGAGTCTACTAGCCCCTACAACATCTCCCCCCACCTCAATTCCTTTCTTGTCCCAAGTAAGAGGGGAATATACAAAATTATTTTTCCATACTTTGATTACAAAATTACAAAATTGAGAATTAGAACATGGAGAGAGAGAGAAAGAAAGATGCAAGAAGAGGAGACACAATCTTCATATGGTGGGCCGACTTAAATTATTATTTCTAATTGCTCTGTTGTGCCTAGACTTCCCTTGTTGGTCTCGTCGACTTCCTTGCTCTTTTCATTTTATGTACTGATCTTGAAGACAGTTTGAATGATGTTAGGGGTTGATTGTTTCATTTGTTGTATGAAATCACACCACGTGTTGATCACCTATTGTGCTTCTAGATTCAATATTTCCGACTGGCAATTAGGTTGACTTTTTATGCTATATCTTATGTTTGAATTGTACCTAACTCTTGGTCAAATTTAGGTTATGTGTTTTTCATTTTATATTTGAGCTGGATGAGACGGTTGGTTTCTTGGTCAATTTCCAACTGCACTTTGTGTCCCTCCTTCTACCATTCTTTTTCTTGTTATGAAAGTTGTAGCTCCGCTTCCTTTTCTTTTGCCAGCTGTGTGGTGAGGGATTCTTTGATTTTTCTATCAGTGGCCAAGTTTCTTTCTCTTTCTATACTTTCAACTGCAACCTTTTGTATCTAGCATTTGTTGAATGCATCTACAAAATGGGTCAACCATTCACTTACCACCATAGAATTCAGTGTGCTAGCTTGTTTGGTAAATTTATCTATATTCTTCTTGAAGCCTTTAAGATTATCCGCCTCTGTCACCAAGGCTATGTCCATATGCTCTTGAGTCTTTTGAATTTCTTTGGCTGCTAAGTTATGTTGTTGTTCAACTTCCCCTTTTTATTTTTGTAGAGTCACTACTTGTTGTTGGTGTTTTGAACTGGTTTTGATCAGTCTTTCAATTAGCTCTTTAAATCCTGCTAGGGGGTTATGTGCCCCTTATATCTACTATATCCCCTCATGCAACCTGACTACTTCTCTGAACTCCTGCAATATGTTCTTTTGATCTTGTTTTAATTTCTCGACCCAACTTCCTTCTTTGAGCACCTTCTTCCACCTCCTTGTTGATTCTTTCAAAATGACTCTGTGTAAGTCGAATATGTATTTGTCAAAAATAGTGGTTGGGCCAAACATGGCTTCGACCGCAATACCCAATGGGCTAGTTGGGCAGGTCATTTTAATAGTAATCACGTGTTTCTTCTTCTTTCTTCTTTTATCTATATATTTTGAGGGTTTATCATCTTTTGACACCCTCTGTTGCGTCGTCAGAATGCTCTGTTCACTTGTTTGTTATTTTTCTTCCTCCTCTTCCTGATTGTTTTGCACTTTCTTGTCCATTGTATCCTGAAGATCTTGGGTTGTCCCATTTTTTTTATTCTTATCATAATCAATAGGATTGTCCTTGGGGAATTTCCTCTCATTCTGTAGGCTCTCCAAGAAATTTTATGTTTGTATGCCTGAAATGTCATTTCTTGGCTCTGATTCCTTATTACTTTGGTGAACATTGACTTTTTTTGTTTTTGTTGTCAGCAAGATGTCTTCCTACTGATCCAATGCCTCGAATGGGTGAAATTCTTGCGTTTGTGTCTGGTTGGTTGGCTCACCTTCTTGTATTGACTCAACTAGTTGGTGTGGTGGAGTGTGTTCCATGGCTGAATGATATTGTATCAACTCAGTACTTCCTCGACCAACTTTTGATGCTCTATGTTTCGGATTTCGATATCAACATCATCCGACTCGACTGGTTCATCTGATTCTGTTGCTTCCAATGACTCGATGATTATGAGCTACCTTTATTTTTCTTTGATGGTTGTTATTCTATGATGGGTACTTGAATAGCTAGAGGTGATTCCCTGGTTAGATCAATTGTTGTGTTGGTTATCCTTTTCTTATTTAACGTTTGTCTCGGCCTCATCTCCCATTCTATCGTGGTTGTTGTGACCTTTGTCTGGCTTACAATAGTATTTTTTCTTTCCAATTTTTTTTGTCTATTTTCCCCTCTTATTTTGATTTGCCTAATTGTTCTCTTTATGTGCTTGACCTATTTCTTTTTTTCCTTATCTTTCTACAGAGCCTCCTTCATTCCCGGTCCAACCGAGGAACTGTATATTTTTTCATGACGCCATTGTCTTATCAAGTTTTCTTTATCTTCTTGGCAATCTTAGTGGTAATAATTGTCAATTTTTCTTGGATTATGGGGTCATTGAAGTCGATTCCCTCATTCGATTGGAATTTTTCCCTCCAAATTTCCTCTGTGTCCATTTCTATCTCTTCTTCCTCGACAACCTTTTTTCCATTGTTATTTTTGGTCAGTTTCTTTCTTTTACCTAGGGATGGATTTGCAAGCACAAATGTCAAGGCTTGTAAATCCTCGATGAACGGAATTGTATACATAGTTGCTTCTCTTTATTCTTCCTTCCCCTCATCATTCAGTGGTAATATTAAAGGTACCCCTTTCTATTGTGCTTCAATGGGAATTTTTAGCTCTTAGTTGATTTGTCTTTCCAGCTCTGTGAAAATTTCTTATGTTATCTATTGGTAGTGCAGTTCTTTTGGTTCTGGTGTCAACTCGACTTTGCACCACAACTTTGTACATTCAAGGTCGAGTTGAATATGGCAGGGTGTTGGTAACGTCCAAAAGACTACTTGTTCCACCTGCCATTTATATGTAATTTCTTTCAACCCTACAACCCATAGTCGAAATATCTTTTATGGTGACAGTGAGCAGGACGTGCCTGTTTGATTAGACGAGAAGACTATGTACTTCTCCATTAAAGAGACTTTCTTATTTGTAAAGGTTGGTTCTCCAATGAGACCATATTTTTCCATTTCTATACAAATTAGTAATGAGGGAAATTTGATGGCCTTATCGAAAACTTGGCATTCCTTGCAGTTGATTTTGATTGTTTCGGCTAGGTGTTCCACCCAGTTGAACCTTTCAAAATTCTTATAAACTTGTGTTATTGATTTGACCATTGTCATTTTTACATATGATTCTTGGCCTGTCGGTGTGAAGCAAAAATACACTATTATTTCATTCCAATGGGCTCTTAAGTCGGTGATTTTATTAATAAGCAACCCCTTATAATTTTTGGTCATCGTTGACCCTATCAAAACTTGTATCTAGTCATTGGTGTTGGCCAACTTCGGTACCTTGGCCCTTGTCTTCATAATACCCGTGATGCAGTAGATAAGTCCACCCGTTATTTCTATTGGTTGTTCCATCCATATGTATCCTTGATGATACTGACTAACAATGAATTTCACCTCTTATTCCTTACATCATCCCATGTCGATGATTTGTGGTGCTCCAAGGATGTGTCTAATTATTATTTTTTTCTAGGATTTCAGTTTCTTCTTTCCAGTTTCTTTCCTACATTTCCCATTCTGTAAAAATTTTCCAATGGTTTCTCCAATATTCTTCCTCCATCCTCGACTGTTGGATATTCTGCATCTGGATTTGCAGCAGCATGACAGTCTCTCGGTCAAAAAATTGTCTCAATATTGAACCCTCCATTGTGTTGTTGACTTGACCTCTCATCCTAGGTATTTGTGGATCTTGGTCACTGGTTTCAGGAAATGCTAGTGAATTTGTGAGTTCAACTAACTATGTACTCTGCACTATACTTAAATGCAGGGGTGAAAATAATAATGACGCGAATTCATATGCTTCCTCGAGATTTATAGATGGTAGCAGAAGTGTCAGGTTGAATGCATATAACTATTCTCAGATTTCACACTCTTTCGTCATAAATATTGGTGGTATGAGTAAGTCAAATGAGTGGACATTTATATCATTGTTGGACTGACATTTGTTTGTATCTTGTCAGTGATTAATTGATAGATCTTGTGATTGGCCTTCACACGTAGTGGTGTAATTATTTGTTATATGAGTGACCACGCAACGATCATTTCCATGTTGTTGGTCATTAATGTTCTCGTTGGCCATTACTTGTCCAAAATTAAATGCGTTTTTGTTTCTAACGTCAATGTTTCCTTGTTCGACGTTGTCCTGGGCTCGATTGATGAGGTCTCCTCTGTTTATATGTGTTCGGTACATGGGACAACCGACCAATATTCTTGATTCGTGTTGTTCTTTATTATTGGGGTGACTTAATCGATGTTGTCAGTGGCTTTTATGCTCGTTCATTTTTATATGTACTATGTCTGAATGATGTTTACGTTCTCCATTCTATTTTGATTCATGTTCTCTTAGTCTTCGCTCGCTTGATCTGCATTTGCTTGATTCTCTTTTCATAAGTATTTTTCGTAAGTCGGTTGATGGGGTGGAATGTTGGGAATATATTCTGTTGCTTTGTCTCGGGCTTGACCATGGGCTACTTTCTCTCTCCATTTTTCTTTATTGTTTCTTTTATTTTATGCCATGGAGGTCCTTTAAGTACTTTACCTTTTTTATTTTGCATACCTAAATTTTTCCAACTATTTTTGGTTTATTATATTTAGGCAAGGTTCATTTCTTGTAAGTATAATTAGTCGATTTATTTGATTTTAGTTGGTTCCTATTGGCAATTCCCTACTAAAATTTTCCAACAAGGTTCTTTTCTTTTACATGTGGTACTTCTTTAGGTAGGCACCATTAATTAATTTCTTAAATGGTTTCCCCAATAATGTTCAGAGTTGGACCACTTTGGTCGATTGAATATCTTCTACAACATAAGTTCCAAGCCATGTTGTGTCTAATTTTTTGGGTTTACCTTTTATGCGACTATCATATAACAAGACTAAGTCTCCGTATTTTATATATTTTGTCTTTATATGTAAATCATGCCACGCTTTATATTGTTTCTTATGAACCTCCTGGTGATGTATTGCTAATAGTTTTCCTTCTTACAGATTATTTAATTGTTATAGTCAGTCTTTCACACTTTTTCTTTCATCAAATTTGGCTATAGTCACAACTTTGTCGAAATTGGTCCAAAATTATAAAGGGATAAGAACTTTTTTTCCATAGACGAGCTTGAATGGAGTCTTCCTAGTTGATCATTTTTATGTTGATCTATATGCCTAGAAAACTACAAGAATCTTATCGTCCCCGTCGTCTTTGTTGAGGCCGTAAATCTTTGTGATTCTTTCGTGTAGTATTTTGTTAAATGCTTTGACCGCCCCATTTTCTTGTGGATGGTAAGTTGCCATTCTTCTATGTTCGATCAAAATAATTTCCAGTGGGAATTTAATTGTTTAATTCATGAAGTGAGTTCCCTGGTCACTTATTAATGTTAGAGGACATCCAAGCCTTGTAATTATATTCTCGTAGATGAATTTTGTTGCTACCTCTTTAGTACAAGAATCGATCGGCTTAACTTTTTCCCACTTAGTCCCGTATTTGACCACAATAATGATGTACTTGGCACCAGTTCTCCTTTCCCTCTGTGGAAATGGCTTGACGAAGTTGATAGCCCAGATTTCAAATGTTTGGTTGGGGTTTATTGAACTTAGTGGCATTTCATTTTTCCACAAAGGTCTTCCAAGCCTCTGACAACTACCACATTTTCTTACTTGTTCCCAACAGTATTTATGAAGATTCTGACACCATAGGCTTGCTTGTAGTATATTTTTGGTTGTCGTGTCGGCCTAAAAGTGACCCTTGATTTCTCCTGCATGAGCTTCATTGATAAAATAATCTCATTCGTGCTCTGGAACACATAATCTTAAAACATCATCAATTCCCATTTTGTATAAATATTCATTTATGATTGTGAAAGGTGCAACTTTGAGGGCTAGAAATTTCTTTTTCTTTATTGGGAGGTCCTCTAGGGCCTTTCCTTCTTCTAGGAAATTAGCAATATCTTCTAAGTCTTTAGGGGAAAATTTGACTCGAAATAAATGTGCGTCAAGGAGATCATCGTTGATGCCTATCGAGTCTTCTCCTATTTCCAGTCATGATAGGTGGTCAGGTCAGACATTATTTTTCCCCGCTCGTATGATTATGTCGAATTCAAATTATTGAAGAGTAGCCAACAAGAAATATTTCCTTGATGGACTGGTTTATTGTGCTTGATGGTCTGTAAAAAATGTGAATGGATTTGCAAGTAAGAAGTGACTGAACTTTTGTAGAGAAAATATCATTGATAGGACTTCCCTTTCCGTAGTCGAATGATTTCTTTCTGCCTTATTCAATTTTCAACTTCCATATGCATTTGGATGATCAATTGTGTTGTTGTATGGTTGTGTTAATACATACCCAATGGCTACATTGTATGCCTCGACATGGACATGAAATTTTCTCGACCAATCTGGAAATTTTAGAATGGGGGATTTGACCAACTTCTTCTTTAAGAATTCGAAGAACTCCTGACAACTTTCCTCCATATAAAATCAGTGTATTTTCGCAAGAGATCATCTATTGGGAAGGTGATGTTCAAATAGTGACATAAACACTTCCTATAATATCAAGTGTGTCCCAATAATTTTTTTTTATTCATAGGAGGCTTTAGATCAAGGATAATTTTAATATTTGCCATGTCAACCTTTACTACCTCTTTACATACCACATGTCCTAGAAGGATTCCAATTGGTGTGGAAAATATGCATTTCCTGATGTTTAATGATAATTCAATTTGTCTCTAGTGTTCTAGCATAAGTCGAAGCCATTGTATATGATTTTTGAATAGACTATATATTGTCCAGTCATTGAAATATACAACAAAGGTTTTATAGATATAATATTTAAATGCCTTAACAACTATTCTCGAAAAAATCATTGGTGCATTCTTCAATCCAAATGGCTTGACTCTATAGGTGAAGGATCCAAATTTTGAGACAAATGTTGTTTTTGGATTATCTTCTTTTGCTATTGGCACCTGATTATAACTTGAGAACCCATCAGTGAATGAGTAGAATTCATGACCACCTACTTCATTGATGATTTCATCAACAAAGGGGGTGGGGAATGGATTTGTCATGGTCAGTTTGTTGAGTCCCCGGAAATCGAAACAAAATATTATTTTTTTGGGATCATGTTTCTTTGGTTGCATCACCATGGGACTTTCCCATTATGCTTTGTCAATAGGGTAAATAATACCTTCTTGTAGCATTCCTTCGAACTGTTTATGGACAATTGATTTATATTTATGAAACAATTTGTATGGTCATTTTATGATTGTTTTTTCTCCTGGAATAAGTTAAATCTTCATTTCACCCATTTCCTCTACTAGTCCTTTCAATTCCTTATAGTCACGCGTAAAAACATATTGATATTCTTTTAATAGGTTGAATATGTCAAAATTTTCTTTGTCGGTCCAATAGTTACGTATTTGTACCATTTTTGGTTGATCATAATTTGATATGTCGAATTCTTTTGTTTTGATTTCTGCATCCATCCATTCTGGTGGTTTTTCTTCGTCAAGGTAGTGTTCGCCTTCTTTAGTTTTTGTGAATCTTTCTAGGAAGTCGGGTTGTTCCCGATCATATTTTTGTTCTGTGGCTATATTTAACACTGACTTTACATGGTGTTTCAATGTTTGTTGGTATTGTTTCCACTGGAAGCTTTGTCCTGGCCATTTTATGTTTTCCATGCCGATCCTCCGAGCAGTCAAGATTTCTTTGTTTTCTATCGACAAAAAATTGCAAGTCGATGTCGATCCTAAATCGACTGGAATCTTTGTTTTTTTCCTTCTATACAACTAGTGATGGATTTTCTAGAAAAAATTGTATTTGTTGTTTTGCATCTCTTAGGTGTTCCTCTTCTGGATTAAATTCAAAGTCTTGCACACAATTTTATTTAATTTCATCCCAGTTTGATGTATGGCCGCAAGCTTCTTCAATCTTATACCATTTTTTGGTATTTCATCTAATGTACTTGGAAACATATGGGGCCACACCCTTTCATCTTTGTATCATATTTTTCGCCACTTGTTTTCACAACGTTGAATATTCTCTATTGGATTGTACCCAATTATGAAGGTGGGAATATCTGTGGCTTTGGATAATTTCTTATCTCTGAATCGTTTGATGAAGTATGTAGACACAATCTTCCATGTTTGTAATATGGGGGAACATGTTTCTCACCATATTGCAACTTGGCATTTGAATGTTTCCACAAGGCTCTGTGTCCTCCCTTGCTCTCCTATGGATTTGTCAACTTCTTCGACATGAATCAAAGGTGCATATCATTCATTGTATCGTAAGGGTTTGCGTATATGATTGTTGGTCGGTATAATAGTGGGAGTTTGTCGAGTTTGTTTTTCATATACTTTTGGTACAGACTGGATTGAGTAGCATGCCTTAATATGATTCTTTGGAATGATTTCAATAGACCAACAATATTTTGCATGTGCTTCGTAATTCTCAATTTTCCAGTTATATAAGGCAGAGTCAGAATTATGCTCGAATGTCATGGGAGATTCTCTCAAAATTTCTTTTTCTGCAATCGATTCTACATAGTATTTTTGTCCGTTTTTTATCTGGTACAGGAATTGGGCTTCTTGATCTTCATCCCATGACTCCATCAATTGTTTTCCTTCCTTTGGATCCAAAGGAAGGATTATTTTCATCCCACTTCATTTCAACTTAATTCTATCTCTTTCAAGGGATATAGTTGCTTTCATTTGTCAACCCCATGGTCAACCGACAAGAGTTGCATATGTTGGAATTCCTTCGACAAGGTCAATTAATTCAAAGTTGAATGAATTGGGTATTCCCATAATTTGAGTGTCTACATTTCTCAATATTCCAATCAGTTCTATTAATATTTGATCGATAATTTAAGATAGTTCATTGTGGGATCTAGGCTAAGTCAACCCATTTGTATCCATGTTTCTCTTGGAAAAATATTTACTTGAGATCCAAAATCAACGACCACCTTATTGGTAATCATTCCCTCAATCTCCAAGTCGACTTGTGGATAATAATATTTATGTTTATAAGAGAAGTTCCTTGCATCCTTGATTGGTCTTTGACCATCTTTGTATTCGCGTAATATGTTGAGTAAGTCGAACAATCAACCTACTGAATGTTTTTCTTTGAGGAGATGCAAAAATTCTTCGATGGTGTCTTCATTTCGTCTTCCCAAATTTTGTTGATCTTCTATATAATTCTTGAAGAAATTAATAGCTTCTCTCATGATTTTCTCTTCTTTGTCTAGATTTGGGAAGGTATTATCTTTCCTTCTTTGGTGATCTTGTAGTGGAGTGTTAATATCTCGTCTTGCACCTGACCTTGTAACAATATGTAAGTTTTTTGAGTTTATCCCCTCCTCCTTGTATATTGCATGTAGTAGATTGACATTTTTATTGTCATGATTATGTCGAGTACAATTGGGCAGTCTTCTAAAGAATGGTCTCCAACACCACATAGATTGAAAAATTTCAAATCAAATCTATGATTTATAGGGAAATCTGGACTGATGTGATCATCTTTCCAAGAATTGAAATAGTATGGTTTTCCATGACCTCGACCTCGACCACCAAATATGTGGTGGCCTCCTCGACCTCGACCATGACCGTAGTAGTCATCTCTTCGACCATAATTGTTTTCTTTATTGGTGGTTTATGTGTGGTATACTATTCATACATTATTTTGATTTTGAGCATTTAAATGGAATTATAATGTTCAGTGACCGAAAGCTTCATAGATATGACACAAATTTGTGTTTTTTAGATTATGTGGACAATATTGTATAGTGTAATAAGTTAGGAATTCACACATGTTACAATATTTTTGATCTTATATTCGGTGAACATATGTTGTTGTTGTTGGACTTAGTAGATTTTTATTGTCATTGATGTCAACAGTATGACAATATGAAAAGTTTATGTCAAATAGTATATGCATAAATTATGTCAAACCATTAGCAGAGAATGAAAATGTCAAATAGTATGCAGAGATTCAAGCTCAGAAGGAAGGACATTAATCAAAGCTCAGAAGGGAGAGAGCATTGAAGAAATGCTATTGAGATTAAAATCCCCATAGGAAAACTCCAAAAGATTCAAGGAAGAATATTGTTCATTGAGATAGTTTTTAGGAGTAATCAAAACCATGAGATTAGTTAGAGAAACTAATCAAAGCCACGTCGAAGTATACCATAAGTTTAGGGACATTGGAGACAAGGCATGAAGTCCATGATTAAAGAAAAATTGTCAGATAGCATCGGGAAAGATCTCAACCATTGGATTAAGGCTTAGTAGAACTGATCAACTTCAGTGTTGACCACTTTAGTGAAAAGGAGTTTGAATTGACCGATAATTCTCGAATCTCGAATTCACGAAGAAATGACAACCATCTAATCTAAGAAACACTTCGAGAAATATCTCGACTGTTGGATAGAGTAAAGTGGAAGTATAGGATAAGAAAGGCCAAAGGCCTAAGATCCCGAATAGTCGAATTCCCTAAAACCCTTGGATTGTGTTAATATTTTCATGTTAAAGAAGGACCATTAAATGAAGTCAAGTTACTCAAGGATTATTCTTCAGGGAATCTCACTCTAGGAGAATTGGGAAGTGGGAAAAAGTGAATAAACCCGAAGTCCCAAAGGATGAAATGAATCTGGACCATTGATCTAGAAATGATCAAAGTCATTGATTGAATCCAAGAGGAAGGATAACTTAAGGACTTCCATGTTGACCACTTCGGCATTGACCAAATCCGGTGAAAATTGGAGAAACAATTACCTAGACCTCCGAAGCTTTGAAGTCCTGAAGTCATGAAATTCCATCAACTGTCGGATCATAGGAAGAACATGGAAATCCTGTCAACCGTTGATCTATTCAGAGCCTGCCAAGGATGAAACTGGTCAACTTTAGCGTTGACCACTCTAAATAAAAAGAGACTAGAATGGGTAAGTGTACCCGAAAGTCGAAGCCCTGAAGTCACGACAAACTTTGATCTAGAGTTAAATATGATAGTTGTCATATCAGAGTTGCATAACAGCATTCAAATATGGTGCTAACCACTCTGGTGAAAAGAAGCCAAAAATAGGTAAGATTACTTGAAGTCTGAAGCCCTGAAGTCACATCAAACATTGATCTAGAGTAAGACATGAGAATTTTCAAATCACAAGGAGACGCTCAACTTCGACGTTGACCACTTTGGAGAAAAATGGTTTAGAACATGTAAGTTCACCCGAAGGCTGAAGTTTTGAAGTCACGAAGTAAGACACATGGTACACACAGTAAGAGCCCATGTCATCATAGCCCACGTTGGAAAGGACACGAGGCACAATCAGATGATGACAAGTTGTCATTTTAGGTATGCATAAGTCATGAATCTAAGTGACACGTGGCAACCACTCGAATAGTGCCACATCAATAGTGACATCAACAAGCCACGTCACTACGAGAGTATGCCCTTTGAGGATATCCAATTCCTCCTAATATAAACTACCCAAAGCGTCGAAGGGAGAAGTCTTGAACTAACGTTGGTCATATATCTAAGATCCTCTCGGATGAATCATGACCGTTAGATCAATTGTAGTGGAAATATAGAGTTATCAAGAATCACGAAGTAATGTTAATCGTTGAACTACTCCGAGAGAATTATCAACCGTTAGATCAAGCGCAGTGGAAGGATAGCGTAAGGTGTACTAAAAAACTGACAACAAGTGGTCACCACAACTTTATGAATTATTTGGTAGGTAAACACTCTAGAGGGATTGAAATACCTCAGAGTTCTAGTAACCCGGAGTTCCAGAGAGCTGGAGCTCTGAAGTAATATCTGATTGTCTGTTGAGAAGGAAGATTTATGGTCGAGATCCTAAAAAATGCACAATGAGAATGCAATTAAAAAAACGTCCTGTTGAGATTACGTGGACCGTCCACTCAACCATAGATTAAGACAAAACCATCTGATATACAAGTAAATATATAATAAGTACTTTGGTGAAATTTGGTCTGGAAGACTGCAAAGGTCAGAGTCCTAAAATGCCAAAATTATGAAATGAATGAGAACCGATCATCATGCAAATAAAACATGATTGTCCAATATAATATATGCACTTCAGCGAAATGCACTCTGTAAGGTTGAATGATTGCAAGGGATGGAAGTCCCAAAGGACGAAGTTACGAAGTAATGATAGTCATCAATCTCAACGTGAAATCAATACGTGATCGTTGATCTTGATAAGTGATTAAGCAATCGTTTGGCTTAACACCTAGTCACCACATGTGGTCATATGGAATAGAGTTCTGAAAAGTTTCTGAGTGAAATTTAACACACAGAATGATAAATTTATCTTGGTCAAGAAGGGACGTTAAACTACATAGGATCTGGACGCTGCCATTGTTTATATTAAGTAACTCAATACATGTTATGCATTAGAGAGCTAATAAAAAATCTTAGATCTGATCAATGAAAATTGAGAATGAAATAAAGAGGCTTGGCATCAAGTTAAAAACAAAATTGATCCATATATGTGATCGATTTACGAAAAGCACTCTCACTAAATTAAAATCCTTCACGATAATGTTTGAATAATAATAGAGTTTATTGTTAATTTAAAATGAAGAGGTGTGATGGTCCAAAAAAAGGGACACAATGCTTCATAGCTCACACTAGTTGGAATATTATATAAACAAGAAAGAATGGTGAGAAGAAAGTGTCTTTGTAGTCCAAATCAGAAGATCAAAACAAAAGCAGAGTCCAAGAAGAAGAACCAATGATACTTATGTAGTGAGGGTGGAAGGGAGGAGTACAGAAGGATTCATATCCTTTACTAAGTAAGTGTAATTTAAGGGAGTTGGTGCTTCCTGGGGTTGGTGCCTTAAAGACAAGGGAGTTAGTGCTTCCTAGGGTTTGTGCCCTAAAGACAAGGGAGTTGGTGATTCCTAGGGTTCGTTCCCTAAAGATAATGGAATTGGTGCTTCCTAGGGTTGGTTCCCTAAATACAAGGTAGTTGGTTCTTCCTAGGGTTGGTTCCCTGAAGAAGGGGATTTGTGTCTCCTAGAGTTGGTTCTCTGAAAAGGAACTCAAGAGAAGTTAATGAAATTCTAGGAGGGTTGACAAATTCTATATGTGCAAAGTTTATGCATTGTAAGTCATCCAAATAAATCTGGGACAAATTGGAGGTTGTATATGAAGGAGATAGCAAATTCAGGGAATCCAAAGTACAGGCCTTAATACTCCGAGATCTTTGATCCTAAAATTTGAAAATGAAAGAAGAATAGAACATTGTTGAATAATTTCATAGGGTAGATGAAGTGGTTAATTCAATCATAGCAGTGGGAGAAGAACTTATAGATAAACCTATTGTGCAAAATATCTTAAGGTCATTACCTATGAGATATGATACCAATATTTCTACAATTGAACATAGGCCAGAACTTGAAAAACTCACAGTTGATCAACTTCATGGAATTTTTACATCATATGAGATGAGAACAGGGAACGAAAAAACATCAAAAGATGAAACATCCTTTAAGGAATATAAAGTAAAGAAGAAACATAAACATATGTCTCATAAAGATCAGTTAGACATATCATATGTAGAATATGCCAACTTTGTAAAGAAACTTCAAAAAGGATTTGGAAAATATAAAGCAAAGTTACCTTTCAAATGTTTCAACTATGGTAGAATTAGACACTTTGCTAACAAATGACCATATCCCAAGTAGGAGGAGAATGTTGAAGAAGCCCAAAACTAGAGAAACCAATACAAGAAGAAATTTTATAAGAAAAACAAAAACTTCTACTCCAAAGAAGACATCAACTCTTCAGACATGAGTAAAGATGAATATTCAAAGCTTCTATTTATGGGAATGAACACTCAAAATAATGATGTAGATGATGAACAAAACTATGAATTTGAAGGAGAAGTAAACCTAGAAGAAGAAATGATTAGTTCTCTGGAGGAACTAAGAAAGTGTAAAAAGAAGAACAAGTTATTGAGGGAACAACTTCAAGAATTTGAAGAATCACACCAATCAAGTGAAATAGATGCATCAATAATCAGAATAGATCATCTGTGATTTGAATTCCCAACTCATAGAAGATAAAATATTTGAAGTCATTTCAAAACAACTTAGTGATAAATAAAAAGTATGTGAGAAACTAGAAGATGAGATTAAGATGCTAAAAAGTGAACTTGAAAAAGAAAATAAGATATCAAAATTTGAAAATAGTTCAAAAATATTGGATGAAATTCTTAGTAGTCAGAGGTCACCAAACAACAAGACTGGTTTGGGATACACCCAAGACTCAACAACTACATCAAAACGATCATCCAAAAGGCCAATCAGTTACGCGGATGCTATACAAATCTCCTTAAGAAGAGAAGATAATAATGAAAACATGATACCATTGAAAAATGTTAGACATAAATAAAAATCAACACTCCCTACTAGAGTAAAAGATGACAAGAAAAATGCAATCACCAGAAGAAATCCCCCTAATAAATATCTATTTATTGGATATTGTTACTCTTGCAATAATTTTGGACATAAGGTAGTAAACTGCAAAGCTTATGGACAATACAATCGTAGAAATTTCCAAAGATATAAGAACAATAAGTACAATACAGAGAAGAGAAACTATAACTCATTTTCTCCTTTGCAACACTTCAATATTGAATGCCAAAAATGCAACAACTATGGCCATAAAACTAGAGAATGTAGATTACCAATGCAATCCTGGAGTATAGTAAACCCTAATAAACAAAATAAGAAGATATGGAAAAGAAAACATGAATTACAAAGCAAGAAAAACGATGCACCTAAAGTTGATGAAGTTAATAGTAGAAGAATGGTGGGTAAAGACTCTAATAAGGAATATAAAAATCATTTTTTTTTCATATAAAGTGAATCAAGCTCAAGAAAGGAGGGTTCCTAAAGAAGAATATGACACAATTGTATTTCTTAATGATGTCCTACAAATCAATAGTCCACTACCCAATAAGAGAGAAATAGAAAAAGGAAAAGCTAAAGAAGAAGATGAAGTTTTTGTTACACAAAATAGTTATGATGATGATGAATCTTTAATAGTAGACCAACCAAAAGAGTTGAGTGATGATGATCTTGGAAGTTTTTCAATGCTATTTTAATGATCCTCTGGAACTCCTTCTCAAAAATTAGAAACAAAGAAGGGAAGGGGAAATTAGGGAAGACTTAAAATTTTTCTTGTTTATACTCCTATGAGTATTGAAGCACAAAAAAATGAATAAATAACTAGGATCATCGAAAGCATCATGGTTTGATTGTATAACTCTATGCAAGTTTTGACATGGTTTGGTCCAGGTCTTCATCTTCCCAGGATTAGTGTCATTTATGTATTCTCTCAGCAGAGTTATGGTTTCTGAGGCAGATTTGTCATGGTACATAGCCAATATATATCCAAGGATCCTGATAGGAAGAGCATATTATTGTTGAAACAATTGATCTATGTTCTAGTTGAGAAGTAGTATCTGAAGCAGAAGAAAATTGCAGTGATAGCATAGTGTTCATCTTGTAGAGAAGACAAAGGGAGTTATTCTTCTTTCCATGATTGGATATAGCAACATGTTTCCAGGGGGAGAGATGCATAGATAGGAGGAGCATCACCTTAGGGGGAGTATCATCCTAAAGGGAAAAAGGAAACATCCTTTTTTGTCATTTTTGTCAAAGGGGGAGAATGATCAGTAAAATCTAGTTAAATATTAAAAAAGGGTATTTACTATGTTGCCATCAATGCCAAAGGGGGATAATGTTGGAATTGGTAGCTTGTTATTTTCATTGATGTCAATAATATGGTAGTATGTAGAGTTTACGTCAAATATTATATGCATAAATTATGTCAAAAAGTTAGCAAAGAATGAAAATGTCAAACAGTATGCAAAGATTCAAGCTCAGAAGGAAGGACATTAATCGAAGCTCAGAAGGGACAACACATTGTAGAAATGATATCGGGATCAAAATCCCCACAGGAAAAACTCCAAAAGATTCAAGGAAGAATCATGTTCATTGATATAGTTTTCAAGATTAATAAAAACCATGAGATCAGTTAGAGGCACTGATCAAATCCAAGTCAAAGTATAACGTAAATTTTGGGACATTGGAGACAAGGAACGAAGTCCCTGATTAAAGGAAAATTGTCAGATAACATCATGAAACATCTCATCCATTGGATTAAAGCTGAGTAGAACTATTCAACTTCGGTCAACACCAATTAAGTGAAAAGGAGTTCGAATTGAACTAGAATTCCCAAAGCCCGAATTCATGAAGAAACTCCAACCATCTAATCTAAGGAACACTTTGGGAAATATCCTGACCGTTGGATCGAGTAAAGTGGAAGGATAGTATAAGAAAGGCCAAATGCCCTAGATCCTGAATAGTTGAATTCCTGACAATCGTTGGATCATGTTAAGCTTTTTGTGTTAAAGAAGGACTGTTAGATGAAGTTAAGCTACTCAAGGATTATTCTTTGGGGAACCTCACTCTGGGAGAATCGAGAAGTGGGAAAAAGAGAATAAACCTGAAGTCCTGAAGGATGAAATGAATATGGACCATTGATATATAAATGATCACAATTGTTGGATGAATCCAAGTGGAAGGATAGAGTAAGCACTTCCATGTTGACCACTTCGGTGCTAAACAACTCCAGTGAAAATTGGAGCAACAATTACCTGGACCTTTGAAGCCCTGAAGTATCGAAGTCATGAAATTCCATTAACTGTCGGATCAGAGGAAGAGCAGGGAAATCCTGTCAACCATTGATCTATTCATAGCATGCCAAGGATGAAATTGGTCAACTCCGACGTTGACTACTCCGGAGAAAAAGAGATTAGAATGAGTAAGTGTACCTAAAGGCTGAAGCCCTTAAGTCACGAAAAATGTTGATCTAGAGTGAAATATGATAGTCATTAGATCATAGTTGCATAGCAGCAGTCAAATTTGACGCTGACCACTCTGGTGAAAAGAATCCAAGAACAGGTAATATTACCTATAGGTCGAAGCCCTGAAGTCATATCAATTGTTGATCTAGAGTAAAACATGAGAATCGTCAGATCAAAAGGAGACGGTCAACTTCGACGTTGACCACTTCGAAGTAAAATGGTTTAGAACATGTAAGTTCACCTGAAGGTTGTAGTTCTGAAGTCATGAAGAAGACACATGGTCCACACAGTAAGATCCCACATCATCATAGCCCACGTCGGTAAGTACACGTGGTGCAACCAGATGATGACAAGTGCCAAGGTCCAGTTAGAATTTTAGGTATATGTAGCTCATGAATCTAATTGACACATGGAAACCAATTGGCTAGTGCCACTTCAACAGTGACATCAACAAGCCATGTCACTCTCGGAGTATGCCCTTCGGGGATATCCAATTCCTCCTAATAGAAACTACCCAAAGCGCCAAAGGGCGAAGTCACGAACTAACGTTGGTCATAGATCTAAGATCCTCTAGGATGAATCATGACCATTAGATCAAGTGTAGTGGAAATATAGAGTAAGCACAAATCATGAAGTAATGCTAACCGTTGATCTACTCTGGGATCATTCTCGACCATTAGATCAAGCACAGTGGAAGGATAGCGTAAGGTGTACTAAACAACTAATATCAAGTGGTCACCACAAATTTATGATTTATTTGGTAGGTAAGCACTCTGGAGGGATTGAACTACCTCGGAGTTCTAGTAACCCAGAGTCCCTGAGAGATGAAACTCCGAAGTAAGATATGACCGTCCATAGAGAAGGAATATTCACGGTCGAGATCCTAAAAAGAGAACAATGAGAAGGCCATTAACAAAATGTCTTGTTGAGGTTGTGTGGACTGTCCACTCAACCACATATTAAGACAAAACCATATAATCTATGAGTAAATAGATAATATGTACTTCAGTGAAATTTGGTTTGGAATACTGCAAAGGTCAGAGTCCCAAAATGTCGAAGTTCTGAAATGAACGAGAATCGTTCATCGTGTAAATAAAACACGACTGTCTGATATAATATACGCACTTTGACGAAATTCACTCTGGAAGGTTGAATGATTGTAAAGGCTGGAAGTATCGAAGGATGAAGTTACGAAGTAATGACAATCATCGATCTCAATGTGCAAGTAATACGTGACCGTTGATATTGATAAGTGATTAAGAACTCGTTTGGATTAGCACCTAGTCAACACCTTTGTTCGTATGGAATAGAGGTCCCAAAGAGTTTCTTTGTGAAATTTAACACACAGAATGAGAAATTTATCTTGGTCAAGAAGGAACATTAAACCAAATAGGATCTAAGCATTGTCATGATTTATCTTAAGTAAATCAATACATGTTATGCATTAGAGAGCTAATAAAAAAGATTAGATCTGATCAATGAAAATTGAGAATGAAATAAAGAGGCATGGGATCGAGTTAAAAGCAAAATCGATCCATATTTGTGATCAATTTATGAAAATCACTCTCACTAAATTAAAATCCTTCATGATAATGTTTGAATAATAGTAGAGATTATTGCTAATTCAAAATGAAGATGTGCGATGGTCCAAACAAAGGGACACAATCCTTCATAGCTCACACCAGTTGGAATATTATATAAACGAGAAAGAATGGTGAGAACAAAGTGTCTTTGTAGTCCAAATCAGAAGATAAAATTAGAAGCAAAGTCTAAGAAGAAGAACCAATGATACTTATGCAATGAGGGTGGAAAGGAGGAGCATGGAAGGATTCATATCCTTTACTAAGTAAGTGTAATTTAATGGAGTTGGTTCTTCCTGGGGTTGGTTCCCTAAAGACAAGGGAGTTGGTGCCCTAAAGATAAGGGAGTTGGTGCTTCCTAGGGTTGGTTCCCTAAAGCTAAGGGAGATGGTGCTTCCTAGGGTTGGTTCCCTAAAGACAAGGGAGTTGGTGCATCCTAGGGTTGGTTCCCTAAATAAGGGGATTTGTATCTCTTAGAGTTGGTGCTCTAAAAAGGATTGGTGTCCTTCACTATTTCTTTATAAAACCTTGTAATTTATGTTAATTATATATTTATAATTGATTTTAAATACAATTCCATTGTTGATCTATTGTGGTAAATAACAAAATATCAAAGTAAATGTTAATTATTGAAAAAGGGCAATATTGATTCACCTCCCACTCTCAATATTTCCAACAGTTGTTGTGCTCTCCATGAGAGGACAATTATCCTTTGTATGTCCTTTCACAAGGAATGTAGCACACCATACTTCATTATGTCGTATAGATAGATTCTTTATTGTTTGTTGTAAATGTTCTATTTTCTCCTCAAGTCTCTCAGTCATTGAAGAATTTGACAACCCATCATCATATGAATCGACTCGTTTTGATTTCTGTAACACATCTTCACAACAAGTTATCTCATATAATCATAGCAGAGAATGGATTTGTGGTAGTAGCCCAACTATATACCATTGGACCAGCAAGCTTTGGTCGATTCTTGTCAGAATTTGGATTAAGAGGTCTTTGAATATTTTAGCATACACTCTTACCAACTCACTCGGTCTTTGTTTTATTTCTTTTAACTTTTGGGCCGTGAGATGTGTAACATCATGAATTTTAAAAAATGTTAAGAAGTTGTTCTTTATTTGTTCTTTTCAGTGAGTTTGTTTTTCTGTGTAGTTCATAAACCATGTTAAAGCGCGGTGCCACAGAGTAGCTTTGAACTGTGTCATTTGTTTGTATTCATTTGTAATGTCAACAACATCCCAAAATTTTCCGTACACAAACCAATGGTTTTTTGGGTCCTCCTCTCCTTCATAAATTGGGATGTGGTTAAATCCCGTTTTGAATTTCTTGTTAGGAATTCTTTGTTTTCTTAGTATTTGAGCTAGCACAACTTTCGAATGAGTTGTAGAATCCTCTGTTCATTTTTTGTTTGCATCCTTTATTGGATGGTACTAGAGAAACGATTGTTTCTTTTGAAGTATAGAGAATGCCTCCTCAGTTTGAGAGATTCGATCTTTAAATTCAATTAACCATTGTTCCAAAGGGTGTGTCGCTTTACGACTACAATTAATTTCTTCTCTTGAAATTAGATTTGGTATGGGGGTCGAGTCTATGAGATCCTTAATTTGGATAATCATATTGTTAACTTCATTTCGTTATGGTTCGACAATGAGTGTGTCTCATAGGTTTCCATGATAGTCTGTTATGTACCATAATCTTGCAGATTGGTCGTCGATATGAAGTCTTTTTTGGAGAAATTATCTTATTCGTGGGATAGTTTTTGGTGCAAGGGAAGTACGTAAAGTCGGTCCAGATTCTTCGTAGTCCATTATTTCTAGTTCTTCATCTGATTGATGGATGTTCAGTTGTGCGTCATTACTTATATCGGGGGTCATCAAGGCTATTGTTATTTCCATCTCTGGTTGATCTATTTCTGACTTAGGTCACTCATGCGCTCTATCAGGCTGACCCTCCCCTATAATTTTTCTATTCAACTTTTGGTTGTTCCATTGGTTATGAAGTTCTTGTCTTTTCTGTTGTCTTTTATCCCGTTCTAGTTTTTGGATATCTATGGATTGCTTATATTCATGCTTCCCTCTCGATGACATTTAGGCTTGGAAAACACTACCTCAAGTATGTTTGTTTTATGGCATCTCACAATTTCGATCAACCCCTCATTTTCGACCCGACTTACTCTAGGCCAGTAGCGGTAGCCATGTTTATTTCTTCAAGAAGTAGTCCTAGGCTTCTCTTGTATCTTTGCACTTTATGTCAATAAATACTTCCCTCTTTTCGTCTATTTCTTGGAAATTAATATTTTGTAATGGTGTACCTACTCTAGGTCAGCATTCAACAATGTCACCAACTCCCTTGTTGAGGACGAATTTATGAAGGAGTGTCATAAATATGCAAAAATATCCTTTATGCAATTCAGTGTAAATTGTTTATTTTATTTTATCGAGAGACGTTCGATCTTCAATGGCTTGTTCTAAAATATAGTCTTCAATAATTATTTCGAGCCAATTGTGCAGATTCATTCTTCCTTCTTTCAGAAACTTTAGGAATAACTTCTCATCAACTGTCAGATTACGCATTACCTGATCTATTAAGGTGTTAGAATAAGGATTCTGGGATAGCTTCAAGGAATCTTGCAGGTGTCTCTCAAAAGAACCACAATCATGCTTCTTCTGATGAGATGTTGTTCCTTCTTGCACAATTTTTGATGTAGCTCTGAATTTTGTACTCCCATCATTCATGTAAGTCTTGTAGAGTTAGAATTTATGTAAATTTATACATGCCCAAGTCTAGTACTACTGACAACGGAACCAATGTTGTAATCTAGGGAAAATCAGGAAGATTTATCGGTAGATCCTTACATAGACATCATAGAAGATATGGTCTATTCAACAGAATTGACTAGCCCCTACAACACCTGTTAAAAATCATAATGTCATCAAGATACATGTTCATAATATTTCCCATAAATTACTTCAATACTGCATTCATCAATATCATAAAAGTAATAGGTGCATTGGTCAATCCAAATTCCATAACATGCCATTCAAATATTCCATCCTTTGTCTTGAAAATTGTATTCCACTCATCACCTTCCCTTATTTGAATTTGATAGTATTCACTCTTCAAATCTATTCAAATCTATCTTTGAAAATTACTTCACCCCACTCAAGAAATCCATTAGGCCATTAGTCCTTCCATTCTTAGTAAGGGAAACCAATACTTGATAGTATTCTTGTTAATAAATCATTAATCAATGCACATTCACCATTCACCACCCTTCTTTAGTGTCAAAATTTCTAAGACAATGCAAGGAATTAAACTTTCTTAGATCAATCCTCTATCAAGTAATTCCTACACCTATCTATTTAATCCATTTCTTTTAGTAGGAGTCATTTGGTAAGGATCCTTATTAGGCAGGATTTATCCTAGAATCAAATCAATTTGATGTGAAATACTTCTCATGGGAGGCATTACCATTGACATATCATTGAAAAAAATCCATGTAAACTCATCTAACAAATTTTCAATCTTCGTTGGCACCTGACTCTTTTCCTCGTCTTCTTGTACCTTCTTTGGAAACATGGCGAGAAATCAATTTTCCTTATTTTTTTCCTTCAAAATTTCTTTCATTGAGCACAACATTACACAACTACTTATGCTTCCATTACATCAATATCACTACTATCCATTGTCATTGTCTCCTCTTCCACCAATTGCTCTAGACTATAAGTTTGTCCATCCTTATTGAATTCATATGTTTTTCCCATACCATCATGGAGAACCGTCTTATCAAAAATACATAATCTTCCCAAAAAAACATGACATGCATACATTTCCACCACATCACATAATACATGGTCATTGAAGTTGTTGATCTAGAAAATCAATAAGCATTAGAAAATCAATAAGCATTGATCCAACATAGTGATTTGTTGATTGTTGGGCCCTTCGTTTTGTTGGTTAGAAGTTGCACACAATAATTTGCAGCTTCATTTTGGAGAATGGAAGTTGCGCAAGTTGTTATGAAGTTGGACAATGCAAGAAAGGAAGAAACAAAAAACGGTTAAAGGGACAACAGAATATCAACAACAAGATAAAGAAAAGAAAGAACTCTTGAGTTCTTAACCAGGAAGATCATATTATATATAGAAGACTGATGTGATTGTAATAGGATAATAATGAATAATGATAGGCTAATAGTGAAAGGTTGATGGAAGGGATGTAATTTCATTATTCTATCATGTTAGTCCAGAGCTATTACTTTCTTGTCATAACCATTGATAGTATGATGAGATTCACTGATGTAATGGGACAATATTATATCATAGTTGAATATGGATATCTGGGTGAGGACCAGATAAATACTGTATCAGATTTTGGTATTATCAATATAAACAAAGGCCTAAATTTTGAATCTACATCTTGTGTATTCAGTCTTAATGTATGAATGGAATGTTTTTATTTATTACCTTTATGTCTGATGTACCTAAATGCTTATTTATGAATGGAAATGCAACTGTGTTTCTTTATTTCCTAGTTAGGAATTTCTCAGGATTGTTACAGGTTTAGTCTATTCTATGCAATATTATAGTGAGTCTTGATACCTTAGAGGTCTGTCTAAGTATTATCCTTACCCTTCCCTCTCTTTCATGTCTCGATTTCTCTTCGGGTGAGACTTCTTCCCTCCTGGGAAGATAAAAATTCCAGCGCTCTAGACTACTTTGGGACCTTTTGTTGGTAACCTAAGAAGAACCCTTGTCTGAACACTTTTGCGCCAACAAAATTGTTCTGTTGCATGGAACTATGATTTAAAAGGGAACCTGGGAGGAGAATTCTTCCACAGATCTATAGATTTGAGATTCAACAATGGTGGGAAAGAAATTGTGACACCTTTATATGGAAGGAAGCAGGGTTGTGAGAAAAAAGTGAGAGGAATATGAGAGATTATGTCTTTTAATCAAAAAGATCGAGCGACCAATATGATATATTCTGGGTTAAATTTCTGGAAGAACTATTCCATTTGATAGATAGGCTCCAAGAAGCTCCAAAATTCCAAGAACATGTTAAGAAGACATGTACTTTAGATACAAATAATATCACATCGCTTCATTAGCTAGATCACCAGATCACGCGAGCAGTCTTTATCTGGGTTTGCACGAATATGGAGGGATACATTGTTGAATTTGCAACCAAGAATCACCAATCTTTTTCACGCGTGGAAGAAATTTTCAAGAAAGGTGCACAGAAAGATTGTTGAGGGAAATTACCCTATGGATCAAAGTATTCTTGATGGAGGAGGGGATAATAACTATTCCCTCAATCGAGATGGCATCTTGTGGTAGGGTGATTTGGGGGTAGGATCATGACCTGAGAAGGGGGAAGAGTTCCTTGACAGATGGGGGAATATCAAGAAATGAATGCAACAAACAAGCGAGACTTAAGGAGAGACACCATTGTCGAGAAGTGGTGGCATGGAAAAGTAAAGAAAGCAGTGAAGCAGTCCAAGGTGGTGTGGAAAGAAATCAGATCAAGAGGAACAGATGAAGGAAGGAAGGAAGAGTTGAGGAAGGTGAGAAGAAAAGAAAGACTAGTTAGACTAAGATTGTAGCAGAGAGAAGCACAGAGAGGAAGGAGTCCCAAAATGGGTGGATGAGAAGAAGAATATAGAGAAGCAAGGGAGGATGAAGAAGTTCTAGACCTTGTGGGAGATTTAGAAGATTCATCCCTGATAATAGGAAACATCGGGAACCACGTAGAGAAGGATGCTCCAGAGGAAGAGAACGAGACCCCCCCAGATCAAAGAAACCTTCCTAGAAGTCAGTGGAACAATACCAGAATCACTCATCCCCCAGGTTTTCTCTATACCTATGGTAAACTCGACACCACCTAATTATGTTATTTCTATTCCTTCACAGCCAGTTAGTTAGAATTAGTCTGTAAGTGTAAACACTGGGAGGATATTGGGATCCCCAAACGTATCGCAACTAGGACCGTTAGGTTTTGATTCTAATAGGAATAGTGAGACCCACAATGGTTGGACATGTGGGAGGATCGATCGCTTGATACCCATAATTATGGGGTAAAGGGAATGAAGATGTAGAGAAAAATTGGTTCTTGTGTGAAGCCATCTGGAGGTCGAGAGGGACTCTCGATGCATATAAGTTAGTATAATTTAAGACTACCTTGAGGGGTCATGCTCTCAAATGGTATATGAAGGCTATTGAACCTGGGCTTCAAGGACAAGCATTCACCCTTGGCCAAGTTATTTTGAAGTTCATCGCTGAATTCAAACTACCTCAATCAGAGCAACAAGCTCTCTCCGAGTTGTGGGAGATTCAACAAAGGGAAGGAGAATCTGCCTGGGATTACAACCAAAAATTCAAGGATGATATTGGGAGGCTAGCGCATCCAATTCACAAAGATGACCAGAGGGAATGATATATCGAAGGATTACTACCTCTGATGAGAATTCCTTTAACGCAACAACGGATAGCCACATTAACAGAATCCTTGGAAGAATCGATGAAGACCGAAGCCATGGCAGGTTATCTAGGTAGTCTGAGAATGACTAGGCCCCCAGTAGATGAAAATTTGTCACAAATTCAGGGATAAGTATCAACGCTAATGGAAAATATTCAAGAATTAACCACACAAAGACCAGGACACCCTTAGGTTTGGTGCACAGGATGCTACATAGAAGGGCATCTAGAAAATGAATGTTCGTGCATAAGGGGAATGAGACCCATTCAAAACCTTATGGGGCCTTCAGGACCCACGGGAGGAGTTGCAAAAGTATCTGTGACTCCACCATTCCATACACCAGGGTTGTATAATACCTTCCTAGGTGCTCCAACCCCTCCGACAACGGAGTATTGTGAGATTTGTCAGATACAGGAACATGCACCAAGGAAATGTCCTATTATGAAGAAGTACACAACTGCTCCCAATAAAATACACTGTGAGTTTTTCACATATACGACCCATGCCAAATGTCAATGTAGAGCATTGTACGAACTTGCTGACAGATCAGACTGGACATCATTCAGAGTAAATGAAACCCCTCAAGGACCAAGAAGAGTCCAGGGAGGAGGGGCTGGAGGTGGATTCATAGGAGGGAGAAATAGAGGCATAGGGTTGAGAACATGCTACAACTACAAAGAACAAGGTCATTTTTCCAAAGACTAGCCTCACCCTAGATGACCATGGTGCTCGCACTGCAGGAATAATGGGCACACAACTGAAGACTGTCCAGAACTCATCGCAAAGTGGGAAGATCAGATTCGTCAACACGGAGCTAATATCATAAGCTCATAATTAAAAAGGGGAATTGAGGTACAACTACCAAATATTAACATCATCACTCGCAGAGGAGAAAATAATGGGGCAGATGCAGACAGTCAACCCAAGATTTAGAAAGTTATTCCCAAAGATGACAGGTATGATCCTGTAAAACATAATTTGTTTTTCAAAAATTCAATAGAGATATTTAAGAGTGTCCCCATTCCAGAAGTAATAGAGAATCCTCTTAGAGCTGATTGTCAATCTAACCTTGTGCAAGCCCCTACCTCATTACCAACACCCAGGAATTCTTCAATTCCAAGAAAACACCATGAGCAGTCTCAAAGTGTAATCAATCTTTGGTTTCAATTATTCTTTGATATCCTAGGGGATGAACAACTTACTGAGAAGGTGTGAAACACCTTTTATTTGATATTTTGGAATGAGGGAACCCCAAAATCCATATTAAGGACTAACCTCTCTGAGAAGAATACCCAAAGAATACAAAGAAGAAAGGTGCGAACTAGAAAAGAATTTAGGTTCGAAGCCTAGCTAGATGAGATTGAAATCAATGATGTCATGCTAAATTTGGGATGAGATGTTAACATCCTACCCAAAAATACCTGGGAAGATTTAGGAAAACCTTAGTTAGTATATTCTCCCATCCAGTTGAGAATGGAAAATCAGTATTGCATCTTCCGAGTAGGAAGGATGGAAAATGTGGAAATAGATGTTGCGGGAGTTAAGACCACAACTGATTTTGAGGTGATTGAAATCATGGGAGATAAGGATCCCAACCCTACTCTACTTAGGATTGATTGATCTAAAGAGGGACACCATGAAATTTGAAGAAGATGGCATAAAAGTATTTCATCCCTTAGATCCTTATTTGGGGCCTAGATATATTGAACCAGTGGACCATAATATGAATTCAGAGGCCCTTGACCAATTATACATTGTCACAACAGGCACGAGACTGGATTACATAAATCCTATGGCAGATGGATCAGTAAGTTGGGGAAGCATACAATCTACTGATGAGGATTCAGAAGCAGCGTTTGACAGTTGGAAACAAGGTTCATATGAGTGATTCTAAAGGCGATGTGCAACTTTCAGAGAAATAAGATGGATTGGAAGTGAGGTCAAATAACCCCCTACATACAATGGTACCTCAAAGGTACACAATTTTCTCTCCAGCATGGAATAAAATGTAGTGGAGGAACAAAGGATCTTTTTTCTTGACTTAGCCTTGCAAGATACCCCTGCTAGATGGTGGGCCACCCATAAAGCCTCGATTATAGAGTGGGAGGATGCAAAACAAGTCATCTAATGTCGATTCCAGGGGAGGGATTAGATGAAAGAATAAATGAAGATAGATTTCCAAGATGAAAAATTGTTCGACAGATGATCTGGCCCTCAGATTCATATTGAACATTGCTTAAAGTAGTGGAGAGTTGTAGAGGTACCCTCTCACCTATGGGTCCAGGTATTTTTCCATTCATTAGGGCCTATTTCAAGGGCTCGGTATATACATGAGGAGACCATAAGAAAAACTAAATGTTGGTAGATCTTGCAAGAGCAGTTTTTGAAGGATTTTGCCTTTACAATTAAGTATCCTGAGATCAACACTATCCTTCAAAGAATCAAGGAAATGATTTTTACCAACATTTTTAAAAAGAGATCAAGTCCAGTAATATGTGATGACCGTGTTCACTTACTTCAGTCTAGTCTGAGTCTTGAAATTGATAAGATATATGTACCTTGTTGTAAAGTTGAGAGAGACCTAGAAAACCCTAACAGTTTAGAAGAGCTTAGAAACTTAGACATTAAAGAAACTGAAGGAAGTAGAGAGATTTAGTATACCATACCTAGTCACACCTGTATCTGCTATAATCACCCATTGATGTTGTGGAAATTCAATATAGGGAGCGTAGAGAATCCTAAGATAGCTTCTATAAGAGATTACAGGGATGAGCAAGCTATGGACAATGTACATAGTCTATTGTGGGAGTATGAGGATTTGTTTCCGAAAACATTCTCGGAACTAAAAGAAATAAAAGGATCCATGGAAGAAATGAAAATAGAGTTGAAACTTGACTCAAGACCTTTGAAGCACATACCATACCACCTCAAACCTAGAATAAAATAAAAGGTTAAGAAATAAGTGGACATGATGCTTGCGGTAGGGCTTATTTTCCCTATTGAAGAAGCAGAATGGATTAGCCCCATAGTTATTTAGAGTAAGAAAGGCATAGAAGACATTCAGGTCTATGTGGATTATAGGAGTCTGAAGTATGTGTGTGTGCATGATCTGTTTCCCACACCTTTCAATGATGAGGTATTAGATCAAGTTGCGGGAAAAGAATCATATTCATTTACAGACTGATTCTCGGGATATCATCTAGTCAGAATCATAGAGGAAGACAAGAAGAAGACTACATTCATAACCGAATGGGGGTCATTCACATACAATGTACTACCCTTTTGTTTGAAGAATTCCCCTGCAATTTTCTCTCGAATTGTGATAGCATCTTTTTGAGAATTCATCCACAAGTTTGTAGAATTCTATATGGATGATTGGATAGTGTACATCCTACTAAAATATCATGTCATCCTAATTCGGTTAATGTTTGATAGATGTCATGAAATGAAAATATCTCTAAATCTAAGAAAGTGTATTTTCTGTGTACCTCATGGCAATCTATTAGGCCATATTGTATGCAGAGAGGGAGTCTTGGTAGACCCAGCTAAAGTTGTGATCATTCTGAACATGTTTCCACCTACAAGTGCCAAATTGTTACGTTCCACACTAGGACATACAGGATATTGCCGTAGGTCCATCAGAAGATATGAAACTATTACAACACCCCTTGATAAATTATTGAAGAAGTATGAATTGTTCTAATGGACGCTTGAGTGTGACAAGGAATTTGACACTTTGAAAGAGAAACTAAGTAGTGCACCGATCTTGATATTTCCAAATTGGGAAATTGAATTCCATGTACATGTGGATGTATCGGGCATCACCCTGGGAGCCATTTTAGTGCAACCAGGGGAAGGAAATATGGACCACCCTATTTACTTTGCGAGAAAAAAACTATTGCAAGATGAGCGCAACTACACAACCACTAAAAGGGAAGGTTTGTCTATGATTTATGCATTAAATAAGTTTAGAAACTACTTATTAGGCTCTCATTTCAATTTTTTCACTAATCATTCTACATTGAAGTACTTAGTGAATAAACCAATGTTGGAGGGAATAATTTGCATATGGCTATTATTGTTTCAAGAATTTTCATTTGAAGTGATTGTCAAACCAGGAAGATGCAATGTAGGTCCAGATCACCTTTCCAGGTTGGATTCAGGGGAAAGTGGTGGAGCAGTGGATGATCAACTCCCGGATGCAGACCTGTTCCGGATTGAGTCCATTCCAGAGTATCTTGAAGACATTTTTGTCTTCCTCAGTACAAGAACCTACCCAGAAATGTACTCCACAACCCATAAGCGACATATGGGGGTTCACACAACAGACGATCAATTGATTTTTGGGAAACTTTACAAATTGGGACTCGACAACATCCTTAGGAGATGTGTCTTAAACCATGAAAGGTAGGATATCCAGTGGGAATACCAAAGTGGATTTGTGGGAGGAAATGTTGGAGGTAATGCCACTGCACATAAGTTACTTCACGCTAGATTATGGTGGGCCACATTATTTAAAGATGCTAAGGAATACGCTAAATCTTGTGACACTTGAAAAAGAGTAGGAAAGTCGTCTTGCAAAGATGAATTACCCCTTTAGCTAGTCATAGCACTTCAATCATTTGAGAAGTGGGTTGTGGATTTTATTAGACTGATCAACCCCCTAGATAAGCACTCAAAGGCCAGATACATCATTACTGCAACTGATTAACTTACAATATGGGATGAAGCAGAGGCAGTCCAATATTATTCTACATACACAATTGCTATATTTATCTTCGAGAATGTTATCACTCAATTTGGATGTCCTAGAAGTCTAACCAGTGATCAAGGTACTCATTTTATCAATAGTACAATTGCAACGTTAACGACTGAATTTATTACACAACATCATAATATCATCCCTTACCATATGCAAGCTAATGGTATGGTAAAGGCATTCAATAAAATTAGGTAAAGAGGACTCACAAAAGTATGTTGCGCAAAATGGGAGGACTGGGATGATAGAGTTCCAACAATATTATGAGCTTACAAGACAACCATGAAGAAGTTACATAGATACACCCCATTTTAGTTGGTCTATGGAAAAGAAGCGGTTGTACCTTCATAATTTATCACCCCTAGTATTTATATAGCATAGGCTACACACATGATAGATTATGAATCAGTTGTGCAAAGGATTGTAGACTTGCAAGAACTTGAGGAAGAAATATTTTTAGCGTATTTTCATTAAACAGTTGAGAAGGCTAGACATAAAGCTTTCCATGATAGCCATATTAAGTCTAAGAGATTTGTGCAAGGGGATAAGGTGCTCCTATATGACAACTGATATCAAAAGCATCCAGGAAAGTTGAGCATGCATTGGTTGGGTCCATTCATAGTTGTGAAAATATAAAACTCTATTGCAGTAAGGCTCGCGCAACTAGATGGTATCCTTCGGCTAGGATGGGTGAATGGTGCCCACCTGAAACCCTACATTTCTCATGCTTGATCCAAATAAAGGTTTCTCCAGGCCAAAGGAGCATGCACAGTAGTTAGATTTTCATTTCTTGCAATTTATTTAATTTAGTTAATAAACGTCGGAGTGTGCATTTAATGTGCCATGACATATATTATGTTTCAGTTTAAGAATTTATTTTGTGTAGAACTGTGTACTCAGTCACACAGGATTGGAAGAGACACCATTACATTAATTGAATCCATTTAATATGACGAGGACCCCCATTGTGGCTGGAGGGAGGGAGAATCTGATTTCGATCACAGCCTATGTGCCACACGTACCCAGTTCACTATTACACTTTATGACAGCCACCGTAACCCGTCAAACTTTTCATTAAGCCATAAATATGTGATATGCACATATTCCATTAGTATCCCTGTCATGCTTCTCATCCATTAAAAGGATAAGCACCTCATCTCGACCATGTTGATGTCATTCTGTTTATTAAATGCCAAGATCAGTTGATAGATCCTACCCCATTACCCATACCGTCAGACACCTAAGCCTAAAACCACATTTATGGCCTAATCATGAGTGTCTTAATGTGCGCTTACAAAAATTCTCCAGTTATCCAGTTATAAGACTCTGTCAATCCATGAGCAACATCATTGTTTGTTGTTAGCTAGATTTTGAATTTCTTGCAATTACACATACCTTGAGATATTTTTCGTTCCCCTATTACAAATCCGACTCCAAATTACCTAGAAAATCAACACTCTAGAGATACCATGTCGATATAAATAGGAGGTCATAGTTCAACTCCCAAAGAAGAAATCCCATATGAACTATATGATCCTCAGATCAAGATCTTCGACAATGTCAAAGGAAAGACAAAGCAATTAAATATCTTGGACCTCGATTTGGTAGACCAAGTGTTGTTCCCATAGATGAACATCGATGTGTTTTGGGACTTGGATCTGGATGACATTGGAGGCATGCAATTTTTCCCCAATCCTGAATTTATCAACCTATTCAACTCTACAATCATGAAGCTCAGAGACTTATCGGTCTTTGGGACCATTGGCGAGGTTGTGCGCTGCACAAAATTCCTAATTATTCGAGTACATGCTAGAAGTATATGGATCGACCGAAGGTATCCGATTCATGAATATGACATCCACCATCTCATTGGCTTATCTCTCGAGGGTGAGGATGTTGCCAAAGGATTCCAAAGCTTGAGAAAGCATAGGAAAAATAAAGGAGAGGTTAGCATGTATGAGAAGTTCCACACACAGAGAGGTGGTCGAACACTAAGGATTGACCCAATTATACCATAAACGGTTCAGACGACCTGCTATATAATCACAAGAAAGGTCATACGGTCCTATTACAAAGGTGAATGCACCCTATATGCACTCTCTACAACTGATTTTTGTGAAAATGGGGTTGTATTCAACTGGTGCAACTACCTTCTAGAGTAACTCATGGTAGCATGTGAGGAAGCTTAGGAGAAAGGCAAAACCTTTACGTAAGGGTACCTATTAATAACATTCACCGTGTGGAAATGGAAGATACCCATGGGGAGATAGTTGGCATTAGAATACAAAGGTCACCTTTCCAAAATGTTTGAACCTTGGCACTCAAGGGAGGATTAGGAGAACCAATAATTCAACAATGTCATTTTCTCAAAGTAGTACAACCTACTGATTGATGCAACTCAGATATGGTGTATTCCACATGAGTTGCTAAACCTAAACACCCTAAACATATTATTTGTCTTGAAACTCCAAAACACTCTCATATGGTTCAGGAATATGAATCCAAAAAACTTCCAATCGAGGTTTCTCCCCTTCTACCTAGATGAGGAAACATTTGACAAAGAATTCATGTCATGGATTGGCGTCAAAAGCAATCCATGCAAGTCTAGAATGAAATACCTCTTACCTATAGATCTCCTGAAGAAAAAGGGGTAGGAAGAAGGAGTAGGGTCTAGCTCTAGCCCAACTGAGAAGAAGCAAAACATCCCAATGTTGACGGACTCAAAATACTAAGAGGATGCACAACCTCTTAAACACAAGAAGAGGATGTTTCCCATGTTCTTGTAGCTTCCTGACCAAGATGTGTTATCAGGTAAATATGTCAATGACATCCTCGTTGTTGGTTTCATAGGAGATCCACTAGTTAAGAAACCCAGGACAGGGCTCTCCCTAGTGAACATTCTGAATCCCCAGCCAATTTACTCGACCATACCTTGTACTTGAGTAGCCGCTCGAGTGGCCCAAACAGTGATCGACATCCAATATTATCCCAAACCGGATAACACTGCATCCACAACCATAATCACTAAGAAACCCCCTCACCCCCAAAACCCCCATCGCCATTGAAAGACATGACCATGCAACCCCAAACCACTTCACCTAAGCCCATGTAGCTGGATCCCCCCGACCTACTCAATCATGTACCATAACTCATTACTCTAACCCCTGAAATCTTGATCCAATCATTCGTTCCATTTGTACCTATTCAGGACACTCTGACTTCAATGAAGAGTCAAATTGTTCCACTACCACAAGTCCCAAGCACTCAACACCCTCTCTCAATAGTCAATGTTGATATTATCATCCACAAAAGAGGAACCCCATAAATGGTGTTATATAAAGAGGTAGAAGCACAGAAGGTTCAGAAGGAACTTGAAACTACATCAGGATAGAGTGCAACATTGTTGAAAGAGAAACTAGAACCAGTCTTCCAGAACCCACATCTACGTGCGGAACTATTGCAATTATTCCTGGACAAGACAAAAGATTTTCCTCAATTCCCAGCAGAATTGAAGGCTCTACTTGCACACCAAATGCAAAGTCCATCCCTAGGAGAAGAAGAGGTGGAGACACCTTCCACACAATTGATGGTCAGTGGACTGCCAATGCAATTTTGAGTACCCATGGATTCCACTCCTTCATTAGGATATCTCACGGAAATACCAACAACCTAACTGGTAGGAATAATCAAAGCCTCAACTGAACAACTGGAGCAGAGGATCTAACAGGTTGAAAGAGAAGCAAAATTTTTCAAATAGGAAGGACTCGTCACACAATCACAATGAACATAGCAAGAACACTCCAGGATCTAGGTAGAATGGAAGGTGGAGAAATTCAAATAAAAACTCTTAGAGACTTGGACGAAGGTTAAGAAGACAATGCCTCAATGCCAGAGTCTAGCACAACAAGTGAGCCTATGGAGAAGATCGAGTTGATTCATGTCTCTTGGTCAAAATTGGTAGAAAGAGAAGAGAGCCTTGAAGCACAACTGCAAGACAACAAGAAATAAGCTGAATTGCAACCCAATAAGCTCCAAGAGAAAATGGAGAAGATTGTCTTAGAAGGGAATAATGAAAGAGAAACCTTGCACAAACAAACTATCAAATGCACTAAGATCTTTAGAGAGATAATCGATTGGATGGGAATCATCTCAAGACGCAACCACACATTGTAGGACTTGCATGCAAAGATCCAATCACTTAATGTAGAAGCATCCAGTACCCTGGATCTGCTAGAACAACAAACGAAGTTTGAAAAAATCCAGTAAGTGGATAATGAATTGAATGCATTATATGAAGCCCAAACAGTTGCTAATAAAGAGCTACGTGAGTTTCGACCTGTAGTTCAGACAACATACCTATAGATGCATCAATTCGATGCCATTTCTAGCTCTGAATGGAACTCCTTAGTTGCATCAAATCCAAAGGAATGCATCACATATGCCACTCATCAATTTGTTGCTAAAGCTTCACTGCTTGCCAGGAAATGGCAGGATAAAGTGGATAACTTACAAGAGGTCAGGAAGAGATCCCTCAAACTCGTACTTGATATGGGTCCCTCATTTGAAGAAGAGAAACCAGAAACAACCAAAGCCGGAAGTGAANNNNCTAGAGACCACAGAAAAGATGAATACTTGACTTGGGGCGAGTCAAGGATTGTGGTCGGAGCCTGTTGGGACCTTTGTTTTGTTGGTTATAAGTTGTGCACAGCATATTGCAACATCATTTTGGAGAATGGAAGTTGCACAAGTTGAATTTGGACAACGCAAGAAAGGAAGAAAAAAAAAACAGTTAAAGGGATAGTGCAACATCAATAGAAAGATCAAGAAAAGAAAGAACTCTTGAGTTTTTAACCAACAATATCAGATTATATATAGGAGACTTATGTGGTTGTAATAGGTTAATAATGAATAATAATAGGCTAATAGCGAAAGGTCAATGGAAGGGTTGTAATGTCATTATTCTAGTATGTTAGTCTATAGTTATAATTTTTCTTGTCGTAACTCTTGATAGTATGATGAGAGTCACTGATGTAATGGGACAATACTATAACATAGTTGAATATGGAGATCTAGGTGAGAACCTGACAGACAATGTATCATATTTTGGTATTATCAATATAAACAAAGGCCTAAATTTTGAATCTAAATCTTGTGTATTCAGTCTTAATGCATGAATTGAATGTTATTCTTTATTACCTTTATTTTTGATGTACCTAAATGCTTCTTTATGAATGGAAATGCAAGTATGTTTCCTTAATTTCCAATTAGGAATTCCTCAGGATTGTTACAGGTTTAGTCTATTATGTGCAAGATTATAGTGAGCCTTGATACCTTAGAGGTTTGTCTAAGTATTCTCCTTACTCGTCTCTCTCTTTTATGTCTCGATTGCACTTCAGGTGAGACTTCTTCCCTTCCAGGAAGATGAAAATGCCAACGCTCTAGACTACTTCGGTACCTTTTGTTGGTAACCTAAGAAGGACCCTGGTTTGAACACTTTTGCCCCAACATTGACCCTGTAGTATCCATGAAACCAAATATAGATTGGGATGAGGGGTGCACTTTAATTTCAACTTCTCAATCACCTATGTGGACACCACATTTTCTATACTTCCACCGTCCATAATCAAATTACATCATTTACCTTGAACCTTGCATTTAATTTTAAAAAACCCCTTCCTTTATTTAGGTTTATTCATAGCCTTCTTTTCAAGTTTGAGAAACACCCTTCTGAAAATAAGGTTTTCACTATGTTCATTCTTAAGTACTACAAACATTGTCTCCCACAACTAATGCCTCATATTGTTTTGTGACATGATTCCTAGACTCATCCCTTCTTCTCAGAATGTGCTTCTCTAGGCATTCAGATGCTTTGTTTCCTTATACTCCAAATTTGTAGCAAGTAATAACATACTTACCCTTGCCTCTTCCAAACCCTCTACTCTACCAGCATGGTTGTCTCCTTTGGTAATTTGACTATTGAACAATTTAGCTTCTCTTCCTTTGCTAAAAAGTCCTCTTGTAGCCTTTGCTCTTCCTCTACCTATAAGATTATTTTCTCTACAATTATTCTACCACTTCCTATTCAATTTTTTCTCTACCATTAAACAAATCTGATATGCTTCATCCATCATTCAAAAATAATAGGTATTCTTCTCATCTTGAATATGGAACTTTAGTGCATTCACATACCTCGCTACCCTTTGGTAGTCCAACTCTTTAAGTCCTAATTTGAGTGATATTTTCAAGAAGTCTCCAATATACTCTAATGTAGGTGGATATCAGTGGCCACCCACTTATTCCAACTGGCTCAAAACAATTTTCTGACAACTTACTATTTTTAGCAGTTTTTTGGTTCTTAAACTTTCGGGGCCATTTTGAGGGCCTAAAAAACATTTTTTCACAATCGAGCACATTAATTATGGCCAAAGAATCTTATTGAGCCCCCAAAATCAATCTCCTCATTGATACCTTTCCAATGAGATATCGTGCACCCCAAATGGAGATCGTATATCAAAGTTACACCCCAGGAAGTTGATACACCAAACTACCCAAAACGGGGTCCACAAAATTGTTGGCTTTTCATCTTCTGGGGTTATGGTTTTGGATTTTATTTATGATAAAAATTCCTTTGGAGCCTCATTGTAACACTCGTATTCTTTTGAATGCAACTAGCCATAACATCTCTTCTTAGAGTTAAGCTGCCACCATTCTAGCTAGTCTTTCACACTGTATTTCTATAGTTTTGTACATTTCACTCATTAATAGAAATTATGTATTACTATATCTCTGTGTTTATGGTTATATCTATAATATATATCTGTTATATTATTGGATATCTGATATATCTCTATAAATTTCTTTATTATATCTCCTCTCTCATTTTGTCATGAAAATAATTTGGATCAGTGGTATCAAAGCAAGTTGTTCTTGATCATTTTTTAGTGCATTTCCTTGACGAGGTCCAAGTATAGAAAGTTGGGTCTCAATATTGTCTCTCTTGAGGAAAATTTCTCTCATATGCCCAAGAATCCCTCCATGGTGGAAGAAAACAAAATTGATGAAGCAGAAGATTCTATTAATATGTTGCTTGAGCAAGCTCTCATGCGACAAAGGGATGAAATGATGCAAAATTTTTCCCACATCCTTCAACGCATACTAATAAAAGTAGGCAGGTCTTAATCAAAAAACCATTTTGGAAGCATCTCTCCTTTCAAGGTACAATTTAATTTTGATATTCTCGTATTTGAAGGTTAGATATATGTGGATGCCCTAGAAAAATGGTTAAATATGCTAGAAGGTTATTTCTTTGCTCACAATTTTTTCGACACAGAAAATACCACCTTTTCACTCCTTAAGGCTCTCTCCCATGTAAAATATTGGTGGGAAATGTACTGGGAGTAAAGTTCCACAAAGGAGTCTAGAATATATGGGGTTGAGCCAAGTTTTTTGTGGATGCGATCAAGGAACAATATTATCATGTTGGAAACTATGACGATCAGTACATGAGATGGACCACACTATGGGAAGAGAGGGGCCAAGAAGTGTCAGAGTTCACCAATACCTTCCATACCTTGTGCACCAAGATGGGTATCAAAGAATTCGAGTGACATTTGGTTCTAAAATACCATGGGGCTCTACACATATGCATCCAAATAGAAATGGATTTTCTGGACATCTCATCACTATGTGTTTCTTATCGATATGTTGTTAAAATCGATCAGAAATTTAAGCACAAGAACAAGAGGGATTTTGGGTCTACAAATCCGCAACAACCAAAGTATGTTAAATATGTCCCTAACAACCAACCTTCAAAAACCTAGTCCAAGCCATAGGAAAAGAAGGGTAACGGAAAGATGAAGAAGGACACTGGAAAATGGTGTGATTTCCACAAAATCCCCTGGCACATCACTGATGAATGTCACTCAAAAGAGTCATTGGTGGAAGAGATCAAATAAAAGGAGTTGAACCTTGATTCATAAAATATTGGTAGAAGACAGATCCTCAATGCATAACCCAATGCTACTGTCGCGATCACAACAATTCAACTAGAAGAACCAACATATCATGAAGAGGGGGGGTTCCTTTTTCATTCACATATGTGGGTGAAGGGGACCTCGCTGCATTTTATTATTGATAGTGGAAGCCAGAAGAAGCTCATCTCAACAGAGGTTTTCAAACATTTGGGATTGTTGACAACACCACACCCACAACCATACAAAATCATGTGGCTTCTTTAGGGATGAGATCTTCGTGTCATCCAACAGTGTTGATTGTCATATGGCATGCATCCCTTCAAGGATGAGGTATTATGTGATGTTTCCCTGTTGGATGTATGTGATGTTCTTTTAGGCCAACCATATATGTTATTTATGAGTCTCGACCCCATAGTGTCATTTTTACCCTAGGGGGTCATCACTACAGAATACCAGAGGTAGTTCTGACTACTATCCCACTTAAACAGTGCCGCAAGGTAGTATCTCATTCTACAAAATTCAGCATCTTCACAATCTATTCAAAAGGAGAACAAAAGGACACTGCAACCATTGCAGCCTCAGTTGAAACACCTTATATACAATAGAAGTAGGTAGAAAATATTGAAGAAAAGTGAAAATATTCCTTCTACACACATTCATCTCATCAGGTTCTCAACAACCTCCCACAAACCAAGCAATGCAACTTCTCCAGCAAGGCAAACATCTCACCAAGGTCCAGATTCATCAAATGCTTCCCTCTCTCCCCCAGGAACTCAACGCAATGGAGACCATTTCTTCCTAAGTAGGGAGGATTTATCCAGTTTTATATTGGTGGCCACCCACCTATTCCAACCGGCTCAAAACAGTTTGCTAGGAACTTACTATTTTTAGCAGTTTTTTGGTTCCTAAACTTCCAGGGCCATTTTGACAGCCTAAAAAATGCTGTTTCACGATAAAACACCTCAATTACTACCAAACGATATTATTGATCCCCCAAAATGAATATCCTCATAGATACCTTTCCAATGAGCTATCATCCGCCCCAAACAGAGATTGTATGCCAAAGTTATGCCCCGAGAAGTTGATACACCAAACTACCCAAAACAGGGTCGAAAAAATTGTTGGATTTTCATCTTCTGGGGTTAGGGTTTTGTATTTATTTATGATAAAAAGGCCTTTGGAGCCTCATTGTAACATTCACCTTCTTTCAAATGTGATTATTTTTCACATCTCTTTTCATATATAATTTTCCACCATTCTAGCGAGTCTTTCACTCTGTATTTCTACAGTTTCGTACATTTTTCTCATTAATAGAAATTGTGTATTATTGTATCTCTATGTTTATGGTTATATATCTTATATGTATCTTTTATATTATTGGATATCTGATATATATCTGTACATTTCTTTATTATATCTCCACTCTCATTTCATGCCGAAAATAATCTGTATCATACTCCTAGACATATGCTTCTTTTGTTTCAAATTATGTGCTTGTCTACACAAAATTTGCTAGTAATCAATAGGAAATAACTTCTCCTTTATCTTACTTTCCATTTTATTCTAGTTTTTTATCTTCTCTTGTTGCTTGTCTACTCTGTCTTTCTGCACAACATCCTACCAAAGTGAATCATTCCCTTTCAACTTCGTTATTGCAAAATAAACTCTATTGGGGTCTTGGACATTATCATACTCAAAGTATCTCTCAAGTTTTCCTATCCAATCCACAAAAGTCTATTATTTCAGACTACCATTGTAGTAATAANACCCTTGCATTACCTCTATCCTTAAAAAATGAGATCAAAATATTGAGTGGGTCTCTTTCATGAGAATTCCATTCTTCCTTCATCTCATCTTCTAATTCTAAATATGTTACAACTCCAACATCTCTAATTATTTGATTCTCCTTCTCAATTCGTCCAATTCTCAATTCCTCACACCTCCTTGACCTGCTCTTATTTGCGATGAAATCCTTGGGATTTGTCTCATAGTCCTCAACCAAACTACCATTCATAGACCTTTCTTTTAGCACTACTTCCCACCACTTGTCTCTCAACAAACACAAGCGTAAATGACCCTTTCTTAGGTATCCTTGCTACCATGGTTGCACAATAATTGATATCATAGAACCCAACTCTCTAGAGATAATTAGTTATGATAATTTTTCAAATTCTCAACCAAATCCAAACCTTGCTTTGATGCCACTTTATGCATGGTTCAAGTTCTATAATTTCCTAACATAGCTACAAGACTAGATCAATGCTATCAGAGTGCAACAAATTATGGGAGTAGCACACTTAAGAAATCACAATATACAGATGCTTCCTAACTAAATATGGACATAATTGATAATTTAAATAATAGGGAACAAAAGGATGGGGAGAGGATCTAACTCTTTATCGAATAATACATCGATTTCGATCTATGAATTAAAATCCAGAGGTCTTAATCTCTTCACAATTCATATTATTTATGACTAGCATGATCAAACTACCAAATAATATCAGACTTCCCTGAGCACAAGTTGGTATTAACTTTCTTCTTCTTATTTTCAGTTCACTAGAGCTAAACCTCTTATTTTTTTGCAAATTTGGAGTTGAACCTTCTTTTATGTTTCAAATTTGGAGCTGAACCTTCTCTTCTCCTATTGAAAATTGTTGGAAACTAACTCTCGTTTATTAATTCACTAGATTTATAACTTACTCTCAGACTATTCAGTTCACATGGTATTCCAACAATCTTTTTAGTGCTTCAACTCCTTATAGGTTGTCTTTATGAATTCATTGGGGTAGTGTATGATTGATCTCTCTTTGACTATCCCAATTAACTCCCATGGATTTGTCTTTTAGCAATTCTGTAGAAATGAATCAATTCTATAGTAGCACATCAACTATGTAACAACACGTGGATTCTCTAGAAATGCATAGATCCACAAAAAATATGTGGAAATGTTGACCTCTCTTTTCCTCATACTAAACAAATTAACTAAACAAAAAGAAAATAATATCATAAGAAAATATTGTTGATGCAGATTGTGTGATCCCAAGGATGATCCTACATCGTTATCAAGCAATTCAATTATGTTCTAAATGGTTTGAAATTGACAATGTAAAAGTAACATAATAGATTTCTTGGGGGATTGCTAATAACTTTCTTCTTTTCATATATTGTCTTGGAGCTCTTTAATTTTTGCTATACTACAGTACGAAAAATGATTTTTAAAATTCATCTCAACTCTATTCAACTACTATTCAAGGTCATCTAAACATTTTGAATACACTTCTTAAGGTTGATAGAAATTTGATAAAGATTACAAGAAGCAATAACAAGAATACCTTACATTTTTATGCTAGGCTTAGACATCTAGAAGTCATTAAAGTGCCCTTGGATAATAATCTAGATATCTCTTCTAGGAAATTTAACAAAGGACAAACTACACTACATATGGCTATTAAGGGAAAGAGCATCGATGTGGTTGAAGAATTACTGATAACCAATCCTTCTATTATTGATTTGCAGGATAAGAAGGGGAATGCAACTTTACACACAACCACTAGGAAGTGGAATGTTCAAGTATATATTAGATATGGAACTAAATTATGTTAATATGACATTTTAGTCCACATGCTTGCCTTGTAAAACATTTGTTTGTGCTCCTACAATAACCAATGATTCATTTCTCCTATGGATCATTGATTTGACCTATTGATATTTTGGAATTATATTAATCATTGATTAAAGATATTATATAAATTTATTATTATAGAACAATAACTTTATGACTAACAAGTGATAACATGATAGGTCATACTAGTATAGCTAGTATTGGGATCTATGATTCTTCTCATGAAATATTTTAGGTATGTAATTGGGTGTAATCACAACTACAATATGCTTCATAAGATGGAGCCACATTGTAGGAACTCATATTTTTCAAATTTTCGTCAAGCAGAGAGTGGACCAGAACATTTCTAGTTTTTCTTTGTAGTGGTCATGTCATTGTGTTGATGGTTACTTAGTTTTAACTGCATCACTCATGTTGCAACATGTTGCTTGTTTATATCCTCAATGATATTGGAACTTTCCTCCATTTTATGCCTCCTAATATTTTTCCATGCATTGAGAGGAGGTAAGTTTGTGTATGATTTCAGGTGTCACTAAGCACCAACATATCACCATAGAAAATTTCAGTCATGACTTTACTCAGAGGTCATAACATACAAAATAGGGAGGTATATTTTAACCTTGCACAATTAATTATTGAAAACATATTCTTAATAAAACATAAAATATACAATGGCCCACACACATTACATGAAGATTTTACCCTAGAAACCCAAATCAAGAAAACCAACAACCTATTTAGAGTTGCACCTCTAATCTTCAATTCACCATATCTTCATTGTTTATAATATATATATATATATATATATATATAGAGAGAGAGAGAGAGAGAGNGATCCCGCAACATACAAACCCCTAATCCATTGACTCAGATTATTCAACAACTCTAATTCCTTAACCACAATTAGAAAACCATGTGCAAAAAAACTACCAAAAACGAATAAAAAATAAAATGCCAAAAAACAAATTCAAGGGTGTTTCCCCCATGTACTCGACACAACAAAAACACTAGGCCTAGTCATGCAAAGAATATAACATATACCAAACATTATCCCATTTGTTTTCTTTCCATATACGGGGTTACAGGGTTACATAGTCAAGAATTCAAGGCTGCAATGCCCATATATTCTCTACACTAAGATAGCTTCTCCATGCGCACATATTTTGTTAATGAATCTGCAACATTCTTCAAAGTGTCCACCTTCATCAGAAACACCTTCTTTTCTTCAACCATGTCTCTCACAAAGTGATATTGAACATCAATATTCTTTGTCTTTGAATGATAACAAGGGTTCTTCATGAGGAAAATTGCACTCTAATTGTCATAATCTACCCTTACATCTTGTTGTACCAACCTAATACCTGAACACAATCTATGTAATCATATTGCTTCCTTTCTTTCATGAGTGGATTCCATGTATTCAACTTTTGTAGTTGAGAGTGCCACTACACACTATATTTTTCTCATCCAATTGATTACTCCTCCAACCAGGTTAAACACATACCCACTTGTAGATCTTATGTGATCCATATATGTAGCCCAGTGTGCATCAAATAAGCTATGCATGTCCAACACTCCATCCAATCCTAGTCTTCCTTGGTAACACAATCCATAACTAGTAGTTTTACACAAATACCTAAAAACCCTCTTTATTGTTGTCCAATACTCCTTCCTTGGTTTTTACATATACCTTCTCAAAACTCCCAATGCATGTGCAATATATGGTCTAGTACAGACCATTGCATACATCAAACTTCCAATTGCACTTGCATATGGAACATGGGACATGTCCTGTTCCTCTTCATGTGTCTTGGGACACTGATTCACGTATAACTTTACACCTAGAGGAATAGGGACCCTGTCCGGTTTACATTCATGCATATTAAACCTATGCAATATTGTCTCGATAGATTTCCTTTGATTTAACCAGAGTTTCATGTTTTCCCGATCTCTTTTAATTTCCATGCCCAAAATGAAATTTGCAACACCAATATCCTTCATATCAAACTTAGAGGACAATTGATTTTTCATATCATGGATAATTTCTTCATCATTTTCTATCAGCAACATACCATCCACATGCAAGACAAAATAAATAATATGATCACCAATTAATTTGAAATACACACAATGATCCGTTGTGCTCCTTATGAAGCCAAGTCCCAACATATAAGTATTACATTTTTTATACCACATCATTGGTGATTGCTTTAACCATATAGGGACTTTTTTAGGCTGCATACTAGCTCTTCCTTTCCCTTCACAGAAAATAATTCTATCCACTTCATGTAGATTTCTTCTTCTGGATCCCCATGTAGGAATGATGTCTTCACATCCATTGGTTCTACTTCAAAATCAAATGCAACACCAAGAGATAAAATAAATCTAATAGAATTTAACTTGGAAACAAGAGAAAAAATTTCACCAATGTCAATTACCTCTACATGGGAATAACCTTTTGGTGCTAACCTAGATTTCTATTTCTCCACTTTCCCTTCTACATTCAACTTCTTCTTAAAAACACATTTTCTACCAATGGTATTTCTTCTAGTCGAAAATTCCACTAGATCCCAAGCCTCATTCTTGTCCAAGGTTTTCATGTTAGAAAATATTTAACAGACAACGAATGGCATAAGTACAGGAAGAATGTATAGAGGATTGTTAGCATGTTTTACAGGCAACGTATACTTGTCATTGATGGCAAGTACAGTAGTGATGATGGCTTGAGTACAACAACGATGATCAGTGGTGTAGTGATAATCGGGGAAGAGCAACAACCGTGTTCGTTGGATCTCTTCCTGAATTCCCGATGGCCATCAGATCTGAATAAGAGCATGCTGAAGAGGTAGGCCTGTAAGGTTTGAGAATCATTTCTATTCATTGGATCCACTTCAAATTCCAAATAGAATGAGGGTTGTCAGATCTGAATGTAGACAAGAAGAGCACACTGAAGAGGATAGATCTCAAACGTTAGATCCAAGCATAGGACCCGACCATCGTTGGATCAAGGAGAACCTGCACGATCTTTAAAGTACAAGGAGAAGTGGGTGTACAAAATTCCGAAAGGAGGAGGACCGTCCATTTACGGGTAGGACCCGTGGGGATAGATAATCAGTTCTCGGACTGGAGAGTCAAAGGAACGATGTTCCCTAACCTCTTGAAATCGCGATATCCGAAATCACGATTTAATCTCAGTCGTCAGATTAAGACTGAATCTGGACCGTTGATTCCAGTCCATGTTGGATTTTTGGGGATCGAGAGTTGGAGATGTCAAGTAATATCATCCACAGGAATCCCGATTTCACGATATGCAAAATCGCGACTTAATCGCAACCGTTGAATCAATATCAGATCTGGACCATTGATCCAACTCCATATCGGAGTTTTGTGAATCACGACATGGAGAGACAAGGAGCAATGCAACAAGAATTCTGAAATTGCGATATGCGAAATCGCGATCTAATCGCAGCCATTGAATCAAGATTGAATTTGGACCGTTGATCCAAGCCCATTTCAGGGTTTCGAGGATATAGTGTTGGAGATGTCAAAGAATATTAACATCAAGAATCCCGATATCGCGATATGCAAAATCGCGACGTAATTGCAACCATCAGATCAAGATGTGATCTGGACCGTTGATACGACTCCATTACGGAGTTTCGTGGATCGAGACTTTGAAGTGACAAAAACACTAAACGTCAAGAGTGACGAAATCTTGACTGAATATGAACCGTCAGTTCAAGATATGATCTGGACCGTTGATCCGACTTCTTTACGGAGTTTCATGGATTGGGATTTGTAAGTGACAAGAACATTGAACATCAGGTATGTCAAAATCATGATATGCGAAATCGTGGAATGATCTGAACCATCATATCAAGTGTTGATCAGAGGGTTATTGTTCTTTCTCACAGTTAACTCCTCAGTTTCGAATCTGTTAGTGAAACAGACTCATGATTACCGATTAGTTGGTGTTTCAGTTGCTGAGACAGTTGTCTCCCTTTTGCCTAAGGAGATGGGAAGTTGAACCGTCGTGAGTGTGTATAAAAGAAAAATGAGACAGACAATGTGAGGTTAGTTGTTCTGTATGAGAAATGAATAAAACTATAAGAAAGGGAAGAGTAACCGTGAGACGAAACTCAGGGAAGAGTAACTGAAGATGAAGAAAACCTAAAGCTGAGCACAATTACAGAAGAAGTTGATGCAGAGAAGACCTGCTGAACAGACAGAGGAAGAAATGAATTGCAGAATAGTTAGAAGATGACCAGATGTACAGAACAAAGAAATCTTGGTAAGAATTTATGTATCTATGTAGTTGAATTTTTATATGATCATTTATGTTCTAGGGAGGTCAGGAGGTGCTCGGGAGGACTGTTGTCCTCAGAGGTTTAAGTGAGAGCTTGAACACAGGAAGTTGTAGCTTCCATCTAGTTGCAGCCAGAGAAACTAGGGTGGCAGGGTGGTGCAAGGGAGAACAGGTGTTATCTGTTATACAGGTTGGAGCCTGTGTAACTGGAAGTTGGTGCTTCCATCCAGTTGGTGTTGGAACATTTAGGGAGTTGGTGCTTCCTTCTAGTGGGTGCTAGAGAAATCAGAGAGTTTGTGCTCTCAAACAAGTTGCAGCTTGTAAAATAGAGGTAGCAACCTCACATTGAGTTGGTGCTCAGTTATAGATGATGTACATAACTTAAAATATTGCCTATCATTTCGAAGAA
>SNQJ01S0014907.1:32465-44188 GCA_010110895.2 Picea sitchensis | reverse complement strand
CGAAGAAGAAGAGGTTTTCTCCCTTTATGGGTTTCCTCGTGAAAATCTATCTCTGTGTATATCGTATGTGTGACTGATTCTCTTTATCTTTACTGTCCATATGTTGTATATTGTTGATGATCACTTGAAGAATGATTAATAATGTTTTAGTAGACTTAAGATTGTTTAAGCTCAATTACAACTAATTCACCCCCCCTCTCAATTGTCTTAGTAATTTCAACATTTCATTTCTTCAACCATGGCCCTTTTCCATAGTTTTTCATCCTCTAAATCCACTGCCTCCCTAATATTTTTACAATCATCATCAGTAATAGACAAAGAAAAATTTGAATTAAAATCAGGAGGAGTATATCTTTTCGGCTTCCTTCTTTCCATAACCCATCTCCTCAATGCTAGAGTGTGAGGATCTTCTTCTTTTGATTCATGTTCTTTTATAGATTCTAATTCATCATTCTTTAATTCCAACTCTATTTTCTATGGTTCTTCTTCCCTTGGTATGACTTCTTGTTCAACAACATCTTTGATTTTTATAAATACCACATCTCGGCTATACACTACCTTCTTAGTTTCTAGGTTCCATAGATTATAACCTTTCATACCATCTTTATACCCAATAAAGATACATTTTTCATCCTTTTTATCTAGCTTACTTTTGTTTTACTTTGGAATCCCATTTGGAATTATTTATTGTGTGTTATCATTGATGGAAACAAGAGTCAAACATGTACAGTAATCATAGAAAAAGAAAGATCACCTTGGGGCAAAGGAAGATCACCTTGTGGCAGAAGAAATTCATGATCATTGTTGATCACGATAAGATCAACCATGATCCTATGATTATAAAAATTAGGAGAGGTAGCATGCAAAGAATCCATGTACATAAGTAGTAACAAAGAACAAGGAATTAAGATCTCGGGAGGGTTAGTGACTAAAGATCAGTGCATAACAGAATGCACAAACAATTATTAAAATATCAGGAGAAATAGTGATGAAAATATCAGAAGGAAGAATGTTAAAAAAAGCTCAGAAGCGAGAATGCATTGCAGAAATGCTATCGAGATTGAAATCCCCACAGTAAAACTCCAAAAGAATTGAGGAGGAATTCTGACCATTGATGTAATTTTCAGGACAAATTTCGATCGTCAGATCATAGAGGAAACTTGCATAAAGAAGAAGAGAATCATGGTCGTTTGTTGAAGATTTGGGAATGATTTAGATTGTGATATCTATATTAAATATAGACCATCATATCGACTACTAAGATTCATGGACCATCAATTGTGGAAATGGCGTATGCATGGTCATCTTGGCATTGACCACTTCGGATAATATCGATGGAAGGAAATTTGCACGAAGGAATTTTATCCGAAGTCAAAGTTCCGAAGTAAAATTAAGTCGTCAGATCTAAGGAACACTTCGATATCAATGATATTCATCATATCATGGTTGTGTAGTAGCAGTCAACTCAGGCCCTGACCACTCTAGCGAAGAGATTCCAAGAACATGTAAGATTACCCGAAGGCCGAAGACTCAAAGGCCGAAGCCCCGTCACGTCAATCATTGATCTGTAGTAAAATATGGGAATCATCAGATCACAAGAATACGGTCAACTCTGGCATTGACCACTTCGGTGAAAAAGGGTTTAGAACATGTAAGTTCACCCGAAGGTTGGAGCTATGAAGTCACGAAGTAAGACATGTGGCACACACATTGAGAGCCCACATCATCATAGTCCACGTTGGCAAGGACACTTGGTGAATTCATATGGTGACAAGTTTCAAGGTCTATTTGGCACTTTAGGTATACGAAAGTCATGAATCAAGGTGACACATGTCATCCACTCAGATAGTTCCACATCAACAGTGATGTCAGCAAGATACGTCACTCTAGGAGTATTCCCTTCGGGGATATCCAGTTCCTCCTACCATCAACTACTCGAAGCGCTGAAGGGCGAAGATGTGAACTAACGTTGGTCATTGATTTAATATCCTCCAGGATGTATCATGATCATTATATCAAGCATAGTGGAAAGATAGATTAAGAACGAATCACAAAGTAATGCTAACCGTTGATATACTTCAGGAGCATTCTTGACTGGTGATCAAATCACAGTGGAAGGATAGCGTAAGTAGTACTAACAAATGAAATCAAGTGATCATCACAACCTTGTGACTTATTCAGTAGGTAAAAATTTGGAAGGATTAAACTAATTTAGAGTTTGAGTTACTTGGAGTCCCAGAGTGTCAGATCCCTGAAATAAGATATTACCATTCATCGAGGAGGAAGATCCACGGTCAAGATCCAAAAGAAAAAAGTAATGTGCATGAAGATTAACCTGGTGGAGGTAGCATGCTTTTGATCTAGATCATTGGATGGTGTAGGTACATGGAAAACATCTAGACTATACACACTTTAGAGAAATTTAGTCTGAGAAAGTTGGAAGGTTATAAAAGAACAAAACTCCCAAAGCTGCAAAGTACCAAAGGAAATGACATTCGTCCATATCACCATTGAATCCCAACCATTGGATAAGGATAAGAAAATTGTGAGAAATTAGTCCTTTAAATAATGATCGAACCATTTATTTGAAACCATGATCAACGAAGAGGATTAAAAACTGTGAATCGAAGTTTCTTGAGATGTAACACTCCAGAATATATCTCTCTGGTGATAACAAGAATTTGGTGAAAAGAAGAAGGAAAGTTCTGGAGCATTGAATCCCAGAGAACATGGTCCTAGCATTGGACATATGGGGGATAAAAGAAAAAAAAGGGAAGAATTTTGAATCACGAAAGACGTGGTTCCAACAACAGTCATATAGTAAGCTTAAGGTTTGTAGAGTAATTCAACAGAGATTAACACCATAACAATACAAAGAGTTGGTAAAATCTTGAATATGATCTGTTGGCGAACATAGGATGCATCAAAAGCATGAGAATGATATAATGAGTCGATCCATATCTGTGATCAACTCATGAGGAAAAAGTTCGAATCAATATTAGTTAGTTAAATGAAGAGGTGCAATGGTTCATGTCAAAAAGACACATTGGTTCAATCCTATACCGTTTGAAATACTATATAAACTAGAAGTGGTGGTGAATCTAAGAGTGTCTTGGTGGATTAAAATATATATGTATATATAATGTATTGAATGAAAGTTCATTCTATCAGGTTGGTGCATGTATACAAGTTGAGTCTTTTTATGAGGGTTGGATTCCTCATTTCTCAGTTGGATCTAAGAACTACAAGATGGGTCTTGTATTGGAGAGTTGGATCTCTCATATTTAGTTGATGTTCAAGATATTAAAGGATTGATTTTATATGTATCCATACAAGTTAAATAAATAAAATAAATATATTATATCTACTTCATACATTTTTTGTTTTAGATGTTTATGAATAATTAATTGAGCTACATAACTTATTATGTTAATTTAGTTAATCTATGAAAGTGTGAAAAACAACCAAAAGTTCCAGACACTAATTCACCTCTCCTCTCAGTGTCAAGTGTACATTTCAAAAACATCAACATAGGAATCATAGACAAATACCCTAATAGGTGCCAGAGAGGGTTTCGTACCAATCCATACCTTATGTGGATTATTTTCATCTAGTGTTGATGAGGGTGATCGATTGGCCAGGTAACATGTAGTACCCACTCCCTCTACCCAGAATCCATGTCATAACCTGGTATGACTAAACATGCACCTTGATTTTTCCATCAACATATGGTTCATCATTTCTGCAACTCCATTATATTGAGGTGTATATGGAGTATTTTTCTTCCTTGCTATATCGTACTTCTTACATAATTCTTTGAATTCATTTCTGCAGAATTCTCCACCACTATCCGTCCTCTAAACCTTAATTCCATTCTTTATCTAATTCTCCACAAGGGAATTAAACTCTTTAAACCTGTCAAAGTCTTCACATTTCTTCCCGAGGAAATAAATCCAATTATTCCTCGAGAATTCATCTATAAATGAGACATAGTACACATGTTATCCCATTGATGGAACTGACACAGATCCAAACACATCATTGTGCACCAACTATAAAATTCCCTCTCCTCTCATTGTACCAGAGGGGAATCTTACCGAATTCTGCTTCCCATATACACAATGTTCATAGAAATAAAAATCTAGAGAGAAGTTAGACATACCTTCAACCATACCTTTACCATGTAGTAGTCAAAGTCCCTTCTCTCCGATATGACCCAATCTATGATTCCACAACATAGTATTTTCTCCAAAGATTGTAGGAGGTTTTCTTCTTCAGCTCCAATCTCAAGAATAATAGAAATATTTCACCCATCACTAATAGTTCTTCCTTGAATCTTATACAAAGTTCCAATATGAACTCCCTTCAGTAACACCATTTATTCTCGAACCATTCTACAGATTTCTTTCTCAAACATTGGTTTTATCCTTTCATCGTCCATTTTACTTACATAAATCAAGTTTATGTCCAATACTGGGATGTGTAGAACATGAGGGAGTGTTCTAATCCTTCCATCCATGATATTCAAATTGAATTTTCCTCATCCTATGATTTTGGTTGTCGATTCATCACCTAGGAAAACATCGCATCCATCATACCTTTCATATTTTCAAAACCACTCCCTATGAGGAGTCATATGAAAAGATGCACCTGAGTCATCCAACCATGCCTTGTGATTTGAATGTGTTCTTGAATAATCCAAGTACACATCCCCTCCTTCTTCCATGGAGTTTTATGCTTCTATAGAAGGAGCATCTTCATATCCCTTCCCTCTCTTATTAATTTTGGATCCACATCGCTTCTTGTAGTGCCCTTGTTTTCCACATCTCCAACATACCTTTAAATTTTTTTTGAGATATTTAGATCTTCCCTTAGATTTAGATCTCCCACTTGAGGACTTAGATCTATTTATTTCTTGAAAGCGTCCCCTAGTAAATAATGCATCTATGCTTTGTCCTTCCATGTTCTTTTTCCTCATCTCCTCTGACAACAAGGATGAGACCACATCATCTAAATTTAAAGTAGTTATATTACTACCTATGGTCACAAACAGAATATTCCATGAGTCTGGTAAAGAGTAAAATAATCGATACACTCATCTTCATAAAAAATATTAATATATATTCAAAAAGATAAAAAGTGATCCAAGCTCCTCCCGTGCACATTCTGCGTGAGCCTCCTGCTGCCCTCTTCTCCCAACCACCATGGCCCCAGGAGGGGGCTTTGAGCCTCCCCCTCCTCTCACCCCATATCTCTCAACCTTCAAAAAATTGGTAGAGGCTTGTAGAAAATGGCCAATCTTAGCCTCCCAGGAAAAATTTATGAAGAAGATGGATGCCATCCTAACGGTAGATCTCCCAGCTGATGAGCCCTATCGTGCTACCTTAAACATCATTGAAAGAGGCATGATAAATTTTTTTACTAGTTTATGGACTTCTCCAAGAGTCATCGAAGCATGGAGATAGAGGGACTGGAGACCCCTTGTCTCAGAAGGCATCAAGAGCCACTTCATTGGGAAAGGTTATTATGTTTTCATATTCGACAATGTTGAAGACATGAATCTTATATTAAAAAACAGGCCTTATTTTATGGGCCCCTAGGGGTTGTAACTGAACCAGTGGAATCCTGACTTTGATCCATCCTAGGATGCGTCGTCAGCGGTCCCATTCTGGGTGCGCCTTCCACACCTACCTCTGCATTGCTGGAGCCTGAAATCCCTAGAATCGATTGGGAATGTCCTCGGAAAATGCATTGACAAAGCATAAAGGAAGGATCAATATTCCTACGCATGAATATGCATGGAGGTGGAAATGGAAATAGGGATCCCAGAGGCCATCAAGATAACAATGGTAGACTGGACACATTTTCAAGAATTGGACTACAAGAAACTCCCCTTCAAGTGCAGGTATTGCCACAACTATGGGCATTTCGCAAGAAATTGCAAAAAGAAGGCAGAGTAGGAAGCAAAAAAAATGAAAGGGGAGCAATGGATGAAGGTCCAGAAGCCACCCCCCTCAAAAAATATCAATAAGCCTCATTCAAAAGGGACATCTCCAGGATCCACTATGCCCAACACAGTGCATCCTCAAGGGGTTGGGAATCCAACCCCTATCCAGATAGAATCAACTTTGAACCCCTTCGATCCTTTCAACTTCCAAGAAGAACCTCTGACTACAGCTCATGTTTTGGAACAACAGGCCTCCCCCCCAACTCTGGAAGAAATCAATTCAAGTGCTCTTCCCACTCAACCAGAAAACCAAGTAGAAGGATCTTCCTCCCCCTCCTATGCAAATATGATAAGAAAGAAACCTCCGGAAATGTCAGGCTCATCAGAAGAGGATAATTTTGAAAGACTGTTGAAAAATGAAGGAAGGAAATCCATCAAAGAAGCAAGAGAGGAAGAAGTGGAGAGACATAAAATGCAGGGCATCCAACCCAATCTTGAAATGTCTATTGGAAGAAATACCAGAGCCAGACCACCTAAGGGAGGCCCCTCTTCTTCCCATCCCAGTAAATAATTCATCTAGTCTCTTGGTATTGCAGGGGCCCGGGGAATCCTATGAAAATCAAAGTTGTGAAAGACTTGTTGAAGACAGAATCACCAGAGATCCTCATGCTTCAAGAGACAAAAACAGAAGGGGAATCCCTTCTAGATCTAAGTAGAATGAGATGGAAAAGAAATGGTGGGAAGGCTGTTAGTGCAAGGGGCACCGTTGGAGGGCTCGTCACAGTCTGGATTGAAGACCAGTTTCACCTTGAAATATCTTTCGAGACTCGGAATTGGATCTATATAGAAATACACCACAAAACAAGTAAGATCCCTACCTCTCTATTCAATCTTTATGTTCCAGTCCAATTTGTTGAGAAAAAAGAATGTTGGCAATCTCTTTCTGATTTTTTAGAAGCATACTCCCCAAAGAATATTATAATAGCAGGGGACTTAAACATAGTGATGGAACTAAAAGAAAAACGAGGGGGCATAATCAACAGGGATCATATGCTCCCCCTTATAGAGGATCTAATACAACAGTGGGAGTTATTTGATATTAAACCAAAGAAAGGTTTATACACATGGACGAATAATGGAACAGGGGCTGCCCACATTTCTGCTAGGCTTAACAGGTTCCTAGTGCAAAGCACCCTCTTGCTGAATAAGAAAGTTGTGACCTCCAAAATCCTCCCAAAAATTACTTTAGACCACAAGTCCATTCTTCTGCAATTGGATGAAGAAGAAGACTTAGGCCCCATTCCTTTTAAATTCAGCCCTCAATGGATTGAGCAGGAAGGGTTCATGGAAGTAGTAACCAAAGGCTTGTCCACTATGGTTATGGGATCACCAAGCTTTGTTTGGGAACATAAATTAAAAACAACAAAATCATCTCTTAAAGAGTGGGTTAAATCCCCCTCTAACCCCTACACTGCAAAAAGGAAAGAGGTTGTTGAACAACTAGAAGATTTTTAGATGGACATGGAAAGTCAGGACATAACCATGCATAGCTTGGAGAAGGAACAAGCTGCCCAACAGGTCTCTCAGATAGCTTTCCGAAATGAAGATGAGTACTGTAAATTAAAGTCCTGAAGCATGTGGTTGGCAGCCAATGATCACAACATGGCCTTCTTCCATAGGCATTTCAGAGCCCGTCTCTCTCGAAATCACATCTCTAAAATCACTACAGCTGATGGTATAGTCTCCAAAGGTTTTTCTCAAATAAAGGCAACAACAAAAAATCATTTTCAGAATCTCTACACAGAGGATGGAACAAGAAATGAAGGGGTCTCCGTCAACTTCCTTTCCCATATGCCTCATCTTGTCAGCAATGAGATCAACGCAAGTCTCATGAAACCATTCACTAAGGAGGAAATCAACAAGGTTGTTTGGGATATGGAATCTGAAAAATCCTTGAGCCCTGATGGATTTTCCATACACTTCTACAAAGCTTGTTGGATAATCATCATGCCAAATTTATTGAGAATGGTTAAAGATTTTCAGCAAAAGGAAAAAGTGGGAGGCATCACCAACTCCACTTTTCTTTCCTTAATCCCCAAAGAAGTCAACCTGATATCTTTTGACATATTCAGACCTATCTCGTTGTGCAATGCCTCCTATAAAATCCTCTCGAAGCTGCTGGAAAATAGAATAAAACCCCTGCTAGGACAACTCATTTCCCCCACCCAAGGGGGTTTCATTAAAGGAAGGCATATCCTGGATAATGTGATTCTGGTACAAGAATCCATTCATTCAAGCCATCAAAGGAAGGATCAAGGAATGCTTATCAAGCTTGACATGGCCAATGCCTTCGATCGAGTTAAGTGGTCTTATCCGTACAAAGTGTCGCTCTCTTACATTTTCAGCCCATAATTTGTAAACCTGATCAAATCCTGCATTGACAAGCCTGGTATTGCCCCCCTAGTAAACGACCGACCTGCTAAATACTTTCAAGCTTCAAGAGGGATAATTCAAGGTTGCCAGCTATCCCCCTTCCTTCACATTCTAATGGCAGACTCCCTGGGTAGAAAACTTATAGAAGAAAGTAACGTTGGGGAAATCCCAGACATTCGATCGGTAAAAGGAACAGAACCAATCAACCATGATTTGTTTGATGATGACTCCCTTCTGTTGGGAGGAGCTTCCCTCTGGATAGCAAGGGTGTTCAATGAGATAATTCAAAATTTTTGCTGCATCTCAGGAGCACTGGTCAACAAAATAAAGAGTGCTATGTATGGTTGGAACATGAATGAACAAACCATTTCTAGAATTGCCCATATCTTGGGCTTCAAAGGATTTGTTTCCTGGGACAAAATCAATTATTTAGGCCTTCCTCTAACGCTAGGAGAAAGCAAATCCTCGCTATGGATGGAATTCATCAGCAAATTAAAATAAAAAATTGTAGCATGGGGAGGACAGTGGCTTAACATCACTGGAAAAGTGATTCTCATCAAAGCAGTTGTGTCTTCTCTCCCTTTATACTAGGCCTCCTTTCTTCTTTCTCCAAAGGCAATCAATGAGTATATCTCGAAGCTAATCATAGACTTCCTTTGGTGAGGAGGAAAATAAAATCAACGTAAGTTCCATTTAGTCATTTGGGACATTGCAAAATGCCTGGAGAGAGAAGGAGATCTCCAAATAAAAGACCCTAGTATGGCCAACATAATCTTAGGAGGAAAACACCTTCGGAAATGTATTCCAATAGAAGTTACCCTCTCAACCTCATCCTCTGGAAGAAGTACCTCAAAGGAATTTCTTTGAGAAATTTTCATAATGACAAAACCCCCAAATGCACCCTTCTATGGAACCTCTGTAGAAAAGGCATCGAATTCTTTAAAAAGAAACTTTTTAGAGTTCCTGGGAATGGTAAAAGAACCTTGATCTGGACCAATATTATAATGGGAAAACCTCCATTGGAAAACAAAGTGGAACTAACAAAAATCCGTGTGTGGCTCTCCCAACTCAGCCTCAAAAGTCTAGCAGACATCTCAGCGTGGGATAATGATGGATTCTGGATGGATTGGGTATTCCCTGATCTGCTAGTGCACCTTCTACACCAGAAACACCTCCTACTCGGATCTTTGAGTGGGTATGCTCTTGCAAGCCTTCATGAGGTTGATTGTTGGAGATGTGGGAAGACTGGAATGTATACAGCCTCCCAAGGACACACCACTCTACAATTCGAACGACCTCCTCTCCTCAACCCTATGATTTTGAATCAAGTCTGGGATAGTTACAGCCTCCCTAAAATCAATTTTTTCACCTGGGTGCTCCTCCACAAGCATGTGCTAACTAGAGAAAATATCAAAAAATGAGGTATCTATGGGCCTTATAGATGCACCTTATGTAGAATGACTTCAGAAAATTTAGATCACCTCTTCGTGGATTTCCCTTTTGCTCAATTAGTTTGGACACATGTGTTGCAAGGCCTTCAGGTGATTTCACCCTCTTAGATCACAATCAACACTCTTTTTGAATCTTGGCTAGAATGATATCCAAGAGGGTTAACCTATAAATCATTATGGAAGTGGATCTGGTCCTCCATCCCCAAGTTCATCTACTGGAAGATCTATCTCACAAGAAATGATCTTATTTTTAACAATACAACTCACACTCCTCACATGGTAGTGGAAAAATCCAAGGCTTACCTATTGGAAGCTCTGAACAAGCACTCGAAAAACCTTGACACCTCTCTCACTCCAGAGGAGAGAAATTGGATGGGCACCCCCTTGACTCAGGGCAATATGAATATTCTAGCCTTCCCTTCTTCAATTCCCTCTTGGCGCATAAGAACTTCAGATGAAGAATTAAAAGCTTGGCGGAAAAATCAAAACAAGGTAACAATCTTCTTCGACAACGCTTCCAAAGGGAATCTAGGGACATCAGGAGCTAGTGGAATTATCTATTCCCACAACGGATCCTGCGTAGACATATTTATTTGGGGGTTAGGAGAAAGCAAAAATAACCAGGTCGAAATCCTAGGGATTTTAAAAGGCTTCCAGATCGCCTAGGAATATGAAAATAAATCTCTTCAAGTATTCGGCGACTTAGAACTTTTGATAAAAATTGTAAACTCGAAGGAGCATTTTGCCAATCAGGATCTCAACAAGACTCTTCAAAGACTCCGGGGTTCTTTACAAAGCTTCTCCACCTTTGATATTTATCATATCCTCCGCAATTCAAACAAAGAAGCAGACAAAAAAGAAAATGAGGGATGCAACTTGCCACAAGGGGTTTTCATGAAAAATGATGAGGCACTTGGGCACAATCCCATTTTGTAAATGCAAGGCTCAATACTAAGAAAAATAAATAAAATAGTAGTATGTTTAAATAAAAAAGAGACAAAGACTTTCTGTAATTCTGGTTGATTAGGCCTCAGTCCAACCGCCACCTTTATGAATATATTATAAATGTTTCAGTTAATATATATATCAACAGATAATAACTGACTTACCACTGTATTGAAGGCGTTCAGATGCTTTGTCACTGAGTCACCATATTTCATCCTCGGGTTATACAACTTATTCAACATGAACAATTTGTTTACCAGGGACTTAGACTAATACAAAGTCGCCAAATTATTCCATAAAGCCTCAGCTATAGCTTTCCCTAACACATTCAATAATATTGAATCTGAGAGACACAATCGGATTGTGCTCTTCACCTTCTGATCCAATTTTTCCTAGTCTTTTGTTGACATTAATGTAGGTGCAGTAGTTGGATCCATAATGATCCATTGATATTTTACCATCGACAGATATTCCAACTTGAATTTCCACAGCTCAAAACATTTCCCATTAAATTTCTCGATCTTTATTTTTTAATTGCTTTCCATTTGTTTTCACCTGAAGAATCAATATCGCATATCTCCCACTGTAACAAGGATTATCACAAACCTGATCCAAACCCTTAGCCATAAAGGCATCCCCCCTGATGCCAATAAAAACTGTGATACCAAATGTATATTTTAACCTTGAACAATTAATTATTGCAAACATATTCTTAATAAAATATAAAATATGCAATGGCACACCTACACACACACAGATTACATAGATATTTTACCTTGGAAACCCAAACTGAGAAAACTAGTGACTTTTTTAGAGCTACACCTCTAATATTCTATTCACCATATCTTCATTGTTGACAATACAATATACATACATACATACATACATACATACATACATACATACATACATACATACATACATACATACATACATACATACATACA
>SNQJ01S0014907.1:0-28040 GCA_010110895.2 Picea sitchensis | reverse complement strand
AAGGGATTTTTCTAGAGCCATGGGCCCACCTTGAGGTAGAAGTCAGCTTTGTTGTTGCACCCAAAGAAATTATATTAAATGATCTCATGACCCATGCACACATAAGTGGATTGAATTCCACCCTTATTTCCTTCAATTTTAATATCCCATTGGGTTAGGTCAACCAGTTTGAACACAATATCAAGACAAAGTTCATCATGAGGTATCTAGTTCTAGTCCCATTGAAATTTGAGTTCATATGAGTTACCAGCTATTATTGTGGCTAGTTGTTCAACCTTCCTTGGAAATATATAATTTTAAAAATCATAGAAATGAAATATAAACATACAAATGTAATTTTTTTGAACATTTAGAAAAAAGAACGACAACACTAGTAATATCAAAGAGAAAATAATCTTGAAAGATAAGTTAACTTTCACACAGTATTTTCCTCCTTACCCATGTGTCACACACACAATTACACACATGCCATGCATGTCCCATATGAATCAAATATGTGTCAATCATATGACACATATTCAAAGTGTTTCAAACATGTGGGACCTATGTATCCCACATATCTATGTGTATAACATGTGGATCCAGGATATAAGGGGGTCTACCACATAATTTTGTATCTCATCCCATAAATATACATTTCTATGAAATACAAAATAAAGTGAGTGAAGAGTGAAAATTATCCAATCTTTTCTTGTGAATGAGAAACACTAATGGCTAACCACACAAGAATATACAAAGAAATCATTTTAAAGTGTCATACTCTACTTTATTTCAAGGCCTTTGTAATATTTTTGAAAAAATACTAAAAGAAAATTGTCAATAAGATATCTGCAGAAATGTCTTCAACTTACCAAAGCCACTGCTAAACAAATAAAGTTTGACGTAGTGAAGTTCCAAATGGCATGTACAAAGACATATGAAGGTACTAATGAGAGTCTATAAGAATAAAAAAAGGAAGGTGTGGGAGAATTTAAAGGCGAGGGTGAGGGAATTGGAAAAATAGTTGAGGGTGAAATGAAGGAGAAGGAGAGGAAGGGCTTGGAAAAGGTATTTCAACATTCCCACAAAGAAATTTACTACTAGGATTAGTATTAGATTCCATTAGTGCGTTAATTTTACCTGTAGGTGGGGAAAAAAACATTATCTTCCTTTGTCAAGATTATATCTTTTTGTGTGCCTTCTCTCTTATATATTTGTTGCAAATGTATGGTTTCATTACCTGTAAAACATAAAAAAACTTGTCTTAGTTTTTTCATAGAGAAAGACAACTAGTTTAGTAAGAAAGCCTCCTTTGGAGAAAATACTTAAAAGAAAATTGGTCTTGTTACAATGGATTAGTGGTATAAATTTTACAAACTTGTGTATGCATCAAGCATAGTTCTACTTTTGTTGCCACTCCACACTCAAATAACCCAAAATATCCCCAAAACGAAAAAGTATTTACACAGATAATACCAAAGGAATTTGAATAATTCAAATTCCATGTATATATCCTAATATATTTTTCTACCACAAGTTATCGAACATAGTAAATATTATAATTTATGTCTATAGGGAAATTCTAATTACCCAATAGGAAATCTCAACCATTGGATCAAATAGTTTACAAATGGAACATGACTAGACTTTTCTTTTTATAGTGTAGCTTATCCCCCTCTCTCCTCACTTACTCTCTCCCACTCCCCACCTTCCTTTCTCTTGGCCTCATACACTTGACTTGGATATTGGATAAGGATGGAAAGAGAAACCCCACAATTTTCCTCCAACAACCCAAAAAAGAGGTCATAGCATTTGCATGTTGGAGCATTGACCCTTGAAAATATCTGAAGGTAATGTGGGGTTTCCCATTTATTTTTATTGTTGTTTTCTTGTTCTTTTATTAGTAGTGTTCTTTATTTATCTTACCTACTCTCAATATAGATTTTATGTTGAAGTTACTTTGGGATTTCCCATTTAATTTTATTGTTGTTTGCTTGTTCTTATATTAGTAGTGTTCTTTATTTAGATTAACTACTCTTAGCATATATTTTAGCATTGGTTTTATTTTATTTACTAGTACATATCAATATTAACCCTATATCTATGAGTGTTATTAAAAAAAACATGTACAAACTTTTTTATGGTTAAAAAATTTGGGGTTAATATGGATCTATGCTAGTTTTTTATTTTTTTGTCGATTATTTCTTTTCTATTTTAACATTGATGTTAGACATTATTTGTTTTACATTTTATTTTGTTAGTATCCACATATGTTATATTTGCATCTCTCCCACCTAGTTTATAAATAATCTCACTTCCCTTGATGCAATCATGTACATGTGGAGCTAGCAAGGTCAACCTCTATTTTGTAGCTCCTCTATCAAATTACAAGGTGTACTCTAAGTCTCCTCTCCTTTATGTTAAGTATTTTATTTATAAGGAAAACACATTCTTTCTCTTTGTTGTTTATACTTTGATTCAAATGAGACTTCTTAATCCCATTTTCATCTAACTCTTTTTATCCTTTCTCTTACACTGAGAAAAGGAAATAAATGAACATGTAGGAAGCTAGTTTAAGCCCTGGAAACCTCACAATAGAAAATGGTAAAAGAATGACCACTTTGTTTTCTTTTATTTTCTTTGTGTTTATATTTTATTTTCAGATAATAATTTCATCCATACTTTAAATAGGCTAGTTAGTTGCACAGAAATCAAATGTGTAAATGAGCATTTTCTTGTTTTATACAGTCATTTTAGCACATACAAAAGCATGCTTCGACACCTAAAAAATTGTACATCCAACCCTCACATGGGAAAACTCCTCGACCCTTTTCAATTCTTTTATTTTTATTTTCATTTATTATATACATCTCTCCTTCCTTTCTTTCCCTTATCCAAGTTTTTCTTTTGGACCCTGGAGGAAGCTCAAATCATCTCACCTTGAGCCTTTCTTTCTTGTGTAGCAAATAGTTAGGCTAACCCCCAAATTGTTTCATTACAGTGCTATCAAGCCACCTAACTTAATTGTTTCATTCCCTACTCATTGATACCATTCCAATGACATATAATACAATACGGGAATCAAAATTCTAGCATGCATTAGATTCCAGAATAAGACAAGATTTAGGAGGCCCTTGAATCAAGGGTTAATTCAAAAAGTTGTGCATATTTATGAAGATTTGGGGTCTCAAAAGGATTTCACATCCATTTTCAATTAAGGTTTGATTAGTACCCCTCCAAATATGCAAGAAATGAGCTTGATATTTTAAAACACTAATGGCTTGGGACCTAGTCTAAAAATGAGTGAAATTAGTAAGAGACTATAAAAAAATTCTAGCTATCATACTTTCCCTTCAATAAACTACCATTAGCATAGAGAAAATCATTGGAAAGAATAATTTTAGAAATAGCAGTAGTATGGAATTTGGGGCTATGGGATTTCTAGGGGGCATGCCACTCTTTGGCGTTGGAAACTAGGGATACCTTAGACCAAGAAAAACTATAAACTCCTAGATTAGAACATCAATTAAACACAAAGAGACTATCAAGGTCTTCAATATCATGAATGTTTGTAGCTCTAGCTCTTTTTCAGGGAAACAAGAGGTTTGGTAGCTCATTGATAAGAGACGGGGAACATATTTCCTCTTTCAATTGGATTATAGAAGGGGATTCCACCCAGGTTCTTACCCTAGAAGTAAAAATGAGGAATATAAACAAGGATTCCTCGCAATAACTGACAAAGGACCTAAATATTTGTTGCCCATATTTCTCATAGATCTTTAAATTGGAATGTGATGCTTCAAGCATTGACAAATGGGATGTTCTGATGCAAAATAAGTTGCCTATTTCTTTTGAAAGAAAAAAATTGGTTGACAATTATGCATCTATGATAAGGAGAAGTTGGCCAACACATGATATAGAAAAGTTGAAACAATATTTGATTGGGCGACACTTCATTTATCCAAAGTTCCAAATAGACCACCAAAATTTGAACTATTCTTATACCAAAGGAATCTAAATGAGAAGAAATCAAAGTGATTAAACAAGCTACAAGGATTTAAATTTGAAATTCAATATCAAAGGGATAGAAACCATCTTGGTGTGGATTCCTTATCCCAACTATTGAAGTTGCATGATATATTTGTAGTGGAACTAGTGGAAGGAAAATATATTGAATGAATGTTTCAAGGATGAGAGGGATACAACTATGTTGCACTACCAAGAGAAGATGCAAGAAGAGGACAATGATACCTTCTAATTATGTTATATTTTACAAGAAACTTATAAATACTTTGAACCTAATTCCAAATTTGAAGAGAAGGTCTTGGTTAAATATCATTCTTCACCAATTGAGGGTCACACTGGTTTATTTATGACCTATTCCAACATAGGGAGTAATTTATTTTATAAGGGACTTAAAGTAGACATGAAATTACTTTTGAATCATGCAAAACTTGTTAAACAGAGACTGGAGAGTTTAGGAATATTGCAGCCACTATCAATTCCCAATCAAAAGTGGGTATCCTTTACCATAGACTTCATTATAAGAATCCCTCTTGTAGGCAGGAATAACTCCAAGTACCAATTACCATCCTTAGATAGATGGAAAGACACATATCTCTAACGAATGTTTAGAGGGGTTTAGATGGGTACTTGAGAAAGTATGTTGTAGACCAACAAGCTTCTGGGCAAAACTGACTACATTTGGAATAAAATCGGTACAATAAAATTTATCACACATCCATTGGAAGCCACCATTTAAATTCCTCTATGGTTATGACCAATGACCATGACCCTTCCTTTCTAATTAATTGAACTATCAAAGACATCCAAATGACATATGTGTGTGTGTGTATATATATATATATATATATATATCAAATTGGACAAAGAAAGGATGAAATACAAGTAGGACCATCATCAAAGTGAACAAGTATTCAAGGTAAATGATTGGGAAAAGTCTATATGCACCTATGGTTCTTCTTATCACACTTGGAAAACCATCATTAATGTCATACAAAATAATATATTTCATCATGTAACCATATGTTCATTTTAAATATTCCATAGCATCTCAAGAGTATTAAAGCATAAACCATAACAGATATATGTCCACATCAAGTAATAATCACACCAAATTAGATCAAAGGTCTAGAACATAGCATCCATAAATGTATTTTTCAACCAACCAAGTCATCCTTGTATCCAAAATTCCCTCAAATAATAGCATCATATCAGTCAAACAAAGTCAAAGAAAAAGATGACAGTATATCTATGTATAGAATTAAATAAAGGATATCATTTATTTATGGGTAAGGTATTAAATAAACAATAAATAGAAAGCAATTAAGAAAATGAAATCCCTTATGTATGGAACATACTACAAGTTTTTTCCAGGTGGACATCAGTGGCCACCCACTTGTTCCACTAGCTCACAACACAGTTTTCCATCTTGGAAATTTTCTATGGTTTTTTCGAGTCTTGAACTTCTAGGGTCATTTTGAGGCCCTAAACGACATTGTTTTGGCATAGAAGCACCCAATAAATAGCCAAAGGCTTTGGATTGGGTTGTTCTAAATGTGTACTTCTCATATAGACCTTTACGATGGGCTACCGAGTGCCCCAAACAGTGATTATATGTAAAATTAATGTCCCTGGGAGGTTGACTTATCAACTAACCACATCGGGGCCCACAAACCTTTTGGCATTTCATATTCTAGGGTTATGGTTTTGGATGTTTAGGGTTTTTATCATTTATTCTTTATGTTAAAATTCATTTTCGACCTCATTTTAATAACATTCTTATGAATGCAAGTAGTCATCACATCTCTTCTCAAATATAAGCTACCACCATTCTATTGAGTTCATTTCATTCTACATTTTTACAATTCATGTATATTTCATCCATTAATAGAAAATGAGTATTATTTTATCTTTGTGTTTATGTCATATTTTTGTGTTTCATTTTTTTCCATCATAAATGTGGATCAGTGGTATCAAAGTGGCTTTCTCTTTATCTATTTCTTTGTGCATGTCCCCAATGAGGTCAGGATATAAGGATTTGGGACTTGAACTATTTGAGCCTCTGAAGAGTGTCCTCGTCGACCCCTACATCCTCCCATGGTGGGAGAAAAGAGATACAAGGAGTAGGAGATATTATTCATCTATTATTCAAGGAATCCCTCACATGACAAAGGGATGAGATGATGGAAAAATTTCCCCAAATCCTTTGACAACTATTGACAATAGCAGATGTGTCTTCGTCAAGTGGAAACTTTGGAGGCATCACCCCTTTCAAGGTATAATTTAATTTTGATATTCCTATATTTGAAGGTCAAATAGATGTAGATGATTTGGGAGTCTGGTTAAATGTGCTATAAAGTTCGATAGGGAAAATATCACCTTTGTGCTCCTTAAGGTTGTCCCCCATGTATAAAATTGGTGGGAGACTTACTGTGTGCAAAATTCCATAGAGGAGACTGGAATGTTTGAGGCCGAACCACTTTGGACTCTTTTATGAATGTTGTTAAGGAACCATATTACCTTGTTGGAAACTATGTTGTCTAGTACACGAGATGGACCACACTGCATCAGGAGAGGGATCAAACAATGACAAAGTTCACAAATACCTTCCATACCTTGCACACCAATCTAGGTATTAGAGAATCTAAGTGATATATAGTTCTAAAATACCATGGGGTATACATAGTTATATCCAAACATAAATGGAGTTTCTAGACATCTCATCACTGCGATCTGCTTATCGATATGTTGTCAAAATCAAGAAAAAATTTAAGCAGTGGAATAATCAGGAGTTTCGGTCTGCAAATACACAATAAAAAAGTATGGGAAAGATGACCCTAAATAAATAAAAAATCCAACCTTAAGACAACCAGTCCAAGCCATGGGAAAAAAAGGGTAACAGGGAGATGAAGAAGGACACTAGAAAGTGGTGTGAATTCCGTAAAATCCTTTGGCACAACACTAAGAATGTCACTCGAAACAGTCATTGGTGGTCAAGCTCAAAGAAAAAGAGTCAAACCCAAACTTGAAATATTATTTAGAACACAATAAAATGAAATGGATCATTGATGCAAAACCCACTGCTACCATCTCAACCCCAACAATCCAACCAAAAGAACCAAAGGATCTTGAGGAGGGGGATTTCCTCTTCCATTCACAGATGTGACTAAAGGGAACCCCATTTCATTTCATTGTGGATAGGGAAGCCAAAAAAAGCTAATATCAATAGAGGTCATAAAGCAATTGGATTTGTCAACAACACCACACCCACAACCATACAACATTGGGTGGCTCCACCGTGGATGATATATTCGCATCAATCAACAATGTCGCCTATCTTATGCCATCATGCCCTTCAAGGATGAGGTACTATGTGATGTTTTCCCACTTGAAGTCTTTGATGTTATTTTAGGAAAACCATATATGTGGAAACGTCATGATGTTTATGAGTCTTGGCCCCATAGTCTCATTGTTACTTTGAGGGGTCATCTCTACAAGGTACCACAGGTAGTTATGACTATTTCCATTTTATTGATCTCAAAAAAACACTATTGCAAAGTAATCTCGCATATACAAATTTTATCCTCTTCACGATCTGGTCATAAGGTGAACACAAGGTCATTGCGACTGCTACAACCTCATCCCAGGACCTTTCTATCAAGCAGAAGCAGGTCTAAAATATTGTAGAGGAGCACAAATATTTTTTTTCTTCACTTGCGGGGGTGCCTCTGAACTATCGAGTCAAGAAAATATATAATAGATACCTTCATATCTCTATTGGCCACAACACTTGGCAGGTGTGCTTAGGGTTCCAACCATTATCCCCCATTGATATAGCTCTTCATGTTGCATATTCACCGATAGAGTCATCCCACACTCAGATCGAGGAATATCATGTAACTAGATTGGTTGAATGAATCCATCCCCTCTAACAATATGTTCATGATATCCTTCAACAGGATAATGCCAAGTACAAACAAGAAAACATATGCAGCAAGGTAGGAAGCTCACTAAGGTTCATATTCAACAAAATCTTCCCCATCTCCCACGGGAACTTGACGCTATGGGGACCATTACTTCCTAAGGGGGGAGGATTGAATCAGGTGGAGATCAGTGGCCACCCACCTATTCCACTAGCTCACAACACAATTTCCCATCTTGGTATTTTTCTATGGTTTTTTCAGGTCCTAAACTTCCGGGGTCGTTTTGAGGCCCTAAACAAAATTTTTTGGCATGAAAGTGCCCAATTGGTAGTTGAAGGCTGTGGATTGGGATGATCAAAATGTGCATTTCTCAGCTAGACCTTTCTAGTAGGATACCGAGCACCCGAAACACAGATCGTATGCAAAACTAACCTCCCTATGAAGTTGATGTATCAACTAACCACATCGGGGCCCACAAACCTTTTGGAATTTCATATTCTAGGGTTAGGGTTTTGGGTTTTTAGGGTTTTTCTCATTGATGATTTATGTTAAAAGGCCTTTTTCGGCCTCATTATAATAATCTTCTTGTAAATGCACATAGTCATCACATCTCTTCTCAAAACTAAGCTACCACCATTCTATCGAATTCATTTCACTCTGCATTTTTACAGTTCATGTATATTTCGCTCATTAATAGAAATTGAGTATTATTGTATCTATGTGTTTCTGTAATATTTTTTTGTTTCATTTTGTTCCCTCATAAATATGAATCAAAGATTGTGTGTATAGAATTAAAAAAAGATTATTATTTATGTATAGATAGAGTATTAAATAATCATTAATAGTATGTGTAACTATGAAAAATTAACCATAATAAAAATTGTAGTTTAAACATTTTGTCAATTGGTGTTTTTACGATCACTCAAAACAACAAGAAATGAAATTGGTACTTTTGGCGTGAAATCCAACAATAATTATTTTGGATTGATGGAATTGCAAACATTAGATGCTAGCATTGCACAATTTGGTTGTAATAAGGGTGTTCAAAGGTGCCTAATCCATTTCTACATTAAAACAACAATTTCATCCATCTAAAATTGCAATTTCAACAAAGATTGTTTGGTCAAATTATATTTATAATAAAAATACTGTTTTGTCAAATTCATATTTATAATAAACCTAAAAGGTCAATATCACAGAACATTTACCCTTTTTCATAATAAAATGACATTAGTATGGTTAAATAAGCAATATTCAAAACTATTTTTTTCACAACCAAATTTCTTCCAATGGAACCAAATCACTTATAAGACATAAACACATCTTAGTTTCATGGCTTAATTTAATCAAAATTAAATGAAAGAATTAATAACTAAATGAACCCCTAAGGAGTGACAACCTTGTGGAAAAATGATGATGGGATGTGTGTTTCATTTGGCATGACAATCATGGTGGAGTTCAAGTTATTAGGTTTTGCAATTTTGATTGTAATAGGAGATTATTTAAATTACTAAGAATCAATGCTAAACTTGATGTTCACCTTTACTGCTAAAAATAATTCATGATGTTCTAATATTTTACTACCCTTCAATATATGTTCACAAAAATTAATAGCTTGTCAATTTTAGGTTTAAAAAATTTCATGAATACAAAATGTTATTAAATTGGAGGATTTTATAATCAAATCATCCACCAATATTAGAGAAATCAATGTTTAACTTAATAATAAATAGAATTTACTTGATAATAAACACAAATGGAAAATACACTTTGTTTAACTAAATTCGTCTTACAAGGATTATATTCACTTTGCATTATCTAAGCCCCATAAAATTGTAATTCATACAAAGTTTCAATATTTTTTTGTATTCTAACTTTTTTGAGAATGATAATCAGAAGCCAAAGACAAAGAGGCAATAGAAAAACCATAACTAATTGAAGTTAATCTAGATCATGGTTTTTGAAGCAATAGCTAATACTTTTTCCCCCATATTGTGGGAGCCTTGGAAAGAGGAAGTGGCTCACCATACCATCTCACACATTATAGTCTTCTTCCATTCTCAGCTTCTTTATAACTAAGGTTTTATTAGAGCAGAGCACAAGTTCTTGATATTACTTGATTGCTTGTAAACTTATTTTTCTTGTCGAGACCTTCCAGTCCAGTTGTGTTCTCCTCACTCAAAGAGTGAGGCACGTGGTATTAATTACCAAAAATAAAGTTTCTTGGACTCGATAGCTAGTGGCTAGTATGAAGATGGGATGCTCTCATCTTAGGATCAGGCTGGATAACAAATTTCAAGAAATATGGGAAGGGAGAGGTATTTGAGGAAATGAACGGGTTGTTACTAGGAAAGAATTGACTTAATTTTCTACCACTCCTAGAGAAGCATCCCTAGCTGAGCCATACCCATAGCTTTTAATCACTAGTGACAGTATCATTGGAAATATATCTTTCCCTAAAACCCACAACTTACCTTCTACTAGTATCCTTAGAACCCAAGTGTCAAGAAGAACTCTAGGTTTTCTCTAATTTGTTAATAGAATTTGGATTTAATATTATTTAAAAATTAGTTATCTCACATTTACAATTTGAAAAATATTACCTGTAAATAAAAGTATTTAAAAGAGATTTTGATTTCTCAAATTTATTCAAGCCATTCATAAGTAAAGAAATTCGTATAAAATTATGTCAATATTGTAGACATTGATTTTCTCTATTTGAATTTTACACTAGATAAGTTCTTCACCCACACATCAAACACACTTTGCTTCATCTATTTTTTTTCACATGGAATTATGGGAATTCCAATGGAAAAATAAAATAAACCCTTAAAATTTAAGCAATCCTTTCAGCAAAATTGCATTTCATGCTCATTAAATAAAGATCATGGACCAATTGGGTGTCACACCATGGATCAATATAGACATAAGTATCAAGGATAATATGAACCATAGAATCATTTTATGTCTAGAACATAATCGTGACCATTAGATTAGATAATTACAATGCATAATAAATAAACAGACTTTAACTAAAGATACATTAGACCAACTTGATCTTAACTAACTCTTAAGTGTCTAAATATCCTAACATCACTCCTTAAAAACGACTTAGGATAGGATTGAAGGATTTACAAAGGTGACACAATAGGAGAAGGAAGGAAGCATTAAATCCTATCCCCCCTTAATGACAAATTCTTGAACTCCTAACATAGATTGAATTTTGTAAAACTTCACTTGTATAAGATTCTTTGTGAAAATGTCTACAACTTGATCATCTATAGGGGAATAGTGAATTTGAAGAATGTGATCCTAAATAATATTTCTGATGAGGTGCATGTTTAGTTCAATGTGTTTGATGTGCCAATGTAGAACTGGATATTTGGAAATATGAATGGCACTCTGATTATTACACTAAAGTCTAGTTAGATGCTACTATTGGAATCCAAACTCTGAAAGGATATGCCAAAGCCACAAGGATTCTTGACTTGCACTAATTGTTTCTCAATACTATATTCCTGCTAAATAAAATGTAAAGGCATGTTGCTTCTTACAAGTCCAAGTAACAAGTATGGAACCAAGACAAAATCCATAACCTGCAATAGATTTCTAATCACCAGGGTTACCAACCCAATCAAAATTAGTGAAACCAACCAACAAAGGAAATCCCCCTAAACTATAATGTATCCCAAACTAAATTTTACCATGGATATACTAAAGTATTATTTTTATTTCCTTCTGATGGCTCTCATGCGGTGTTTTCATATACCAGGAAACAAGACCAATAGAAAAAGGAAATATTAAGATGGGTATGAATCAAATACAAAAGGATACCAACTCCCTTATGGTACAAAGTGGCATCTTATTTAGGTGTAGTACAGGTGGCAACAAGTTTGACTTCATACTAGAAGGGAGATGGAGTTGGTTTACAATATTCCATGTGAAAGTGAAGAATAAGGTCACATGCATACATAGACTGAGAAAGGGAAATTCCTTTATTGGTTTACAAGACTTGGAGGCCAAGAAAATAATGCAAATTCCCTAAGTCTATCATTTCAAATTTCTTCTGAGGGATGAATGTCACATGGGTTAGAATTTTGGGGTCACTACCAATGAGTATAAGGTAATCAACATAAAGAACAAGTATTATGAGATGTCTACCTACTTTCTTCGTAGACATTAGGGTTGAAATCACATATAGAAAAGTTAGTGTCAAGAAGAAAGCTATCCATTTTAACATACCAAGCCCGAGGATCTTTCTTAAGGCCATAAAAATATTTCTTAAGGTGATAAGCAAGGCTAGAGTCATTCTAAATATATCCAAGAGGTTGTTCCATATAAATTTATTCTTGCAAATCCTTGTGCAAAAAGTTGGATTTAACATCCATTTGATGGACCTCCCATTTGTATGAAGTGGAAATCTCTAGAATAAGGTGGATGGAATTGATTTGGCTACAAAGGCAAAAGTTTCAATATATTTAACTCCTTCTACTTGAGAAAATCCTTTGGCAATTAATTGATGCTTATGTTTTTCAACACTTCCATTTTATACATATTTATTCTATACACCCATTTACATCTAGCAATTTTTCTTCCTTTCGAAAGATGTACAATATCCCAAGTATCATTCACCATTAAGGAACAATATTATTCATTCATTGCTGCATCTCAATCTGGATGGACAAAATATTTTGCAAATGTTTTTGGATCATGAGTTTCTAAAATTTGAGCCAAAAGAGAGGAGGCTCATTGGAACTATGAATGTGTACGATGTCAATATAAAGGATCATCGGTAAGTTCACCAATTGATTCTCATGTTATATGCGCCCAACTAGGAAGATGTGTTATTGGTGTGAATTCATGTTCAATGGACCCAAATGGAGGAAGGTAAGAAAGCAGAGGTGAATTTTCATCATCACTATCATCATCTAAAGAAGGAATTAGAATAGGATCACTAGTAGAAAAGTTGGAAATATTTATTTTTTCTGTGAAAAAAACAAATTGGGAATAAAATATGGAATACTCTCCAAAGATGGCTTGCAGGTCGAAGATGGAACAACCATCAAAATAGTTTCCTAGGATGAGAGACCTTCATTAAACTTAAAATCTATTGGAATGAGGTTGAAGAATTTTATAACCTTTTACATCTTCAAAATATCCAACAAAAATTCACTTCTCACTCTTGGGTTGTAATGATTTCCTTTTCTCATTAGGAATGTGAGCCCATGCTTCACTACTAAACACACCAAAGTGGCTCACATATGATTACTTTTAATTCACACTTCTTTCAGTTCTATATATTTTAAATCCTTGTGAGAGTGTGATTAACTATGTAATGTATACATTTAATGGATTTTTCCCAAATATGGGGACTTAATTCCTTAGATTGGATCACACAATTTTCCATTTCTTTTTATGTGTGATTGTTTCTCTTAGTAACACCATTTTGTTGTGGTGCATATGCAACATCGTGTTTCATTTGAATTCCCTATGTAATATACTAAGTTGTAAATTTGGTGTTAACATATTCGCCTCCATTATATGTTCTTAGCTTTTGAAGTTGATGTCCAGATTTTTTTTCTACAAGGTACTTGCAAGCCAAAAACATGTCAAAAAATTCACTCTTAATTTTTAAGAAATAAACCCCAAGTGCATCTATAGAAGTCATCAATGAAAGTTAAGAAATACTTGAATCCAAAGAAATAATAAAAAGGAAGCAAACCACACAAATCACTATGAACAAGATGCAAGGTGGTTGAGGCGTGCCAAGAGGTATGTTTGTCAAAATTGTCTGAATGATGTTTACTAAAAACACAACCAAAATAAACACTATATATATAAGAAACGAGAGGAAGACTAAACAACATATTCTGATTACATATTTGTTGCAATGATAAATAGTTTAGACGACCAAACCGCTCATGCTAAAGTTTGCTCAAGTTGTCGCTATGAGAAATAAAAGCTAATGGAAGAGATGATGACTCAAAGTTGTCAAATTTGCACAACCTGGTAATATCATCAACAATTACAGTTGTTAGTACATCCTTAGGATCTTTTAAATCCTTGATTGCAACTTGGTGAGGTGAAAATTATGTTGTTTTACCTTCACCTAAATGAGTGATTTGATACACTAATAAAAGGTTGTGGGAAATACTTGGAACACATAATACACCATTAAAATGGCCATCATCCATTGATTGAACTATTCCAAACCCTACAACACTAACATATATATCATCACCAACAAATATTTGTTTGGTGTTTATTGACATGGGAAAATTTCCCTCCTCAACACCAGGGGTTCTCCCCAATGTGAAGCCCTAATTATACGTCAGAGTGTTTGGAATAGGGAACCCATTCATACTTTGTCTTGACAACCATTAATGGTTTTGCATGCAAAAATGTGAATTATGTAATGTAGAATGCAGAATGATTCTAATTTACATGAAGAATGAAATTTGACTCTTCCTATCCTAGCTAAGAGTGAATATTTAACCAATGAACATAATAAATTTATTCTAGAAATAATAGTAGAAACACATATAAAAAAAGTTAAGAAAATATAGAATAAACAGTATCTCTATAAGAAATGAGAGTAGAGTAAATACCATATAAGAAAGTTAAGACAAGTTTTCAACTCAATAACTATTTAGTCTTGAGTTCACCACATGAAAGCAAACACATTCAAAAATAATAAAAAACTAGCACTATTAATTTTGATACATAGTAATATACAATAGAAATAACACCATCTTACAACAATCCTAGTGCATAGTAAGCATAGAAATAGTTCATAGAACATTCATCACACTAGGGTCTAAGCTTTCCCAAACATTTTGGCAAAAAATGGCTTATCTTTATGCAAAACTCATAAATAAGTTTCCAAGTGTGTGCACAAGAAAAAACAAAATATCTCTTTCTTCTAAGTTACATTTATACCATTTTTACAAAAAAAATTGACTCTTGGTCGCTTCAGTGCCTATATTGTTTTTTTTTTGTCCTCTTCGACTCTTTCCCTTTTATCTTTAAAAACTTCACATTCCACCGACTTACAATTAATTATGAGTTTTTTCATCCATATAGATTTTCCAAGCATCATATTTTGAAAATACGTTGGTTATGCACTTATGGATTAGGGCTTCATATTCCACCTCATACATGGCTAACTGCTTTGACATGGGGCCTAGTCCATTCTTGAGTGTAATGATGTATGGATTAATTAAATTCACATCGCTTGAGGGAGTTTACATATGTTCCATTAATACATCCTTGGTGATGTTTGATGTTATTCCTATTGAAATTTTATTTTGCACAATGATTACCTCTAGGTATTTCATCCTTTCATATGTTTGTTAGCGTGCACTCAATTCACTAGAGGGTGGTAGATGGCATCCTTCATTAACTTTTTATGTGGCGTGATGAAGACATTGGAATTTATTAATTGTGGTAATGATATCCTTTTCGAGAGATGATATTGTTGACCTACAATTATCTAGTGTTTTATAGTTTCATTGAATCTCCTTTTGAGTCATTCTTGGGAGATTTCCTGGAGCATCCCTTTCTTCTATCTAAAATTTTATTAGTTCATCTAATCCCAATTGTAATCCTTACAAAACTAATCATTGGTCTTTATTTTATTTTCGAAGGTGGTTAAGTGTTGACATGAATTGTACTCTTTCAATTTATGTAAACAATTGTACAATTGCCTCAATGCAACATTGAAACCATCTTGAGTGGTGAAAGTACATGCCTTGATAGGCTAGTCAAGTCTTATTCCAGGTGTGCTAGTTTTGTTTTTTTTAGAAAAAAATATCTCTTTTACAATATTCTGTCTCTTAGGAAATTTTGATAATGTTAGCCTTTGTTGCTTGCATGCAACTGACACTTGCAAAAGATGCAAAAACTAGATAATTATATATATCTGTGACCACATGGGTCTTAATTGTGACTATTATCTTTGGTACTCTGACAAACTTCAACCCCTTCTTCATTTGTCTTACTATTTGTTTATTTCTCTTATCGAAGAAAAACATGTCGACCAATTGCAACTGATAAATTGATTCTTACTTTGATGGAGTGAAACAACCTTATCCTACCTCAGGAAGTGAAAAATGACCTCTAGTGATGGATTGTGCCATGGGATCAATTAAAGTATTAGGATTAGATGATTCTTCTTCCATAGGCTTGATCTCATTTTTCTACTCATTCTTATTTTTCTTTGCTTCCTCATTGACTCTAGATTATTCTTCCTACTTCACCTTCCTTTCCTTGGACTTGTTTTTCCTCATCCTTTCAAATTCTTGATCTTTCAGTAATTCCTCTTTTCTATGAGCCTCTTTTCATTCATCAACATCATTTTTTTTCTTTCTCTTTCAGTTCTTCTTATGTTTCTTTCTCTCTCACTTCTTGTTAAATATTTTTTTTGTTTTCCTATGATTTCTTGTATCCTTAGCTCCCTTTCCTTTGTTCCTCGTCCTCATATATAATTCAGTCAAAGATGTGGACATTTATTATATCTATTCCTTCTATCATGCCTCATTTGGATAATACCATCAATATTTACATATTGATTAATGGTGAGCTACCACATCATGAGGATCATCCCTCCTGAATATTTCTATTTTTAAATGGAAAACAACTAGCACTTAGCCTTCTTCCTTACCTGTCTTTGAATTTTCTATGTTTTATGCACCCACACTCAATGTCAAGGGAGGCTATGGAGCTATTTTATTTTGTGCACAAATTTCTCCAACTTTTTATATAGATCTGATAAGCTATCTCTTGCATGAACAATCTATCTATAATTAAATTTAGGAGAATATGTGGAGACTGAGTAGTTCCAAATATTATCAGACAAGTTCCCTTCCCAGTCACATACTAGTCACCAATAGCACTCAAAATTTTCATAGCCTTTCATTTAATACATGTTGTAGGATTGCAGAAAATTAGTGTGTACAAGAGAGCCATGAAATGATCCCATATCCTAGTGTAGTGGATTCTATAATTATTCTCTCATAGAATTTGATAGTATGAATGTATTGGCTTCTCCCTAGGTAGTCACTGCCATCCCATCCTTGGAAAACTATTGACGGTGCACACTACATCCATCATGTAGAAAGATAGGTAGAAGGTTGGGGGAATTTTGATAGTGAGGGTCTTGATACTGTATGTTTTAGACATTTATGGTAGAGCAATGCACACACAAATTTTGTTGATGTTTTACTTATACAACTAGAAATTGTGGTTCTTCTTTATTATTAAAATCATTTAGCACATTAGATGTATAAATAAGATCACTGAAAGAGAAGCAATCATAGAAACAATAGAGACACACATATTATCCTAGGAAACCCTCATGGGGAAGAAAACCCAGAAAAAAAATCCTCAATATAGATAGACCAAAAACAAGGAGAAGATCCTCCTCTACTCCTTCACTAGGAAAGAGTAGTGCACCACTTAACCAAGAGATACCAATATATATACTAAAACCCTCCTTGACATCACCCCTAGTTGCAACAGCTACTCCTCCAGGAATTGTGCAATTTTTCCTCTTGTCATAGAGCACATACGTGAGTGTACAAATGAGGTGATAGCCTCCTTTATAAATAGTATTCTGGCCTCCCTTAATTAGGTCTGGGCCAACTTGTCACTTTACCCTTTTAATTTACATTTAATTGTCAAGGAACAAAAGGGCCTACTTTTACAAAGGCACAATAGGGCCTAATTAATAAATATAATATAATAATATTATTCAACGCTCCCTCTTAGGTAGAATATTCTTCAAAGTTACAATATTTCAACACTTCCCCTTAACAAGAAGGGTATTCTACTGACAACATTAATAACAACTGACCGGACTCAATACAAAATCAAGTGGAGGATACGTCGACATCAACATTTGGAATATTGCCTATCATATCTATAAATCATCGAAAGTTTTTCTCATCATCAACATCAGTAGAAAATGAGAATCGTCATCATCTGTAGCACGGATCTAGAGTAACATCATCATCATCAATAACATGAAGCTATAACATCAACATCAACAACACGAAACTAGAACAACAACATCAAAAGCATGAAGCTAGAACAACAACATCAACAGCATGAAGTTGAAACAACAACATCAATGGAAACAAAATGAGACAAGAGCATCAACTACAGCAACACCGATAGTGGGAACTTTGAAAAACCATCCATCCAGACCTTATGGGATCTATCCATGGATAATAAAATACCCTAGGATATAAATCCTAACGAGCTTCCACACTACCGACCATAAAAAGTATATGCATACATAGGCACTCCGACAAACCATCCATATGTACCTTGTGGAATCTTTCCAGGGATTATCAATCCCCTAGGATATAAATCCTAACACGCTGCCATGTTGGTGGTCAAGATACCATAGTATCATCAGTGTCACTCCCCCTTTCGAAGGAAGTCATTTTGGACTACACCAATATTTTCTTAGAAGTACTGAAACTTCACGCGAGATAGATGCTTAGTCAACACATCTACTACCTACTCATCGGTGCCAACATATTGGAGCTTCACATCTCCCTTCTGTACCATATCACGAATGTAGTGGTATCAGATCTAATGTGCCTCATATTATCGTGGAACACTGGGTTCTTTTTTATATTTATGCAACTTTGGTTATCACAAAATATTGCAGTAGCATCCATCTCTAGGTCAAAATAGACCTGTCAACAAATTTTAAAGCCATATGGATTCACAACTGGCGGAGCATGCTGCAATGTACTCCACTTATGTCGTACTGAGAGAAATACTAGATTTCTTCTTATTTTTCCACGAAGTCGTGACTGACCCCAAACTGAAACAACATCTTGAAGTAATTTTTCTTTGTGAAACCCTTCCAGCCCAATATGAATCAATATAGCCATACAATCTGAAGTCACAATCTCTAGTATAATAGAGGCCATAGTCCAATGTACCCTTAAGGTATCTCATCACATGCTTTGCAACTACAAAGTGAACACGTCTGGGCTCCACCAGATACTGACTCAAGGTGTTCACAACAAAGCATATATCTAGTCTAGTATTTGTCAGATACATCAACGAACCAATCATCTATCTGTATAGAGTAACATCAACTATTTTTGACAAAGTATTAGCTAATAACTTTATATTCATATCCATAGGAGTGGACATGGCTCTACATTCCATCATGTCGAATCTCTTCAGAATTTCCATAGAATATGTTCCTTGACTAAGGAAAATCTCTTATGGTCTCTGTCATACTTCAAGACCTGAGAAATAGTGCATCGAGTCTAGGTCCTTCATTTCAAATTCAGAGGAAAGCTTCTTCTTACAATATGTGATGAGATTTTTTTCATTTGTAAAGAATAATTCATCCACATATAGAAACAATATAACTGGTCCATCATTCTCAATCTTGAAGTAAAGGTTGTGATCAACTTTACTCTTGGTAAATCCCAAGCCCATCAGAAAACTATCAATCATATCATACCAAGCTCTCGGAGCTTGCTTCAACTTGCAGACATGAGTCTTCCTGTCCTGTACTTCAAAACCAAATTTTCACATTACATTGTACTAACCTGGTACACTTTCTCAGCTGCAACTCAATCTACATAATCATGTGTTAGTTCTATGTTCTTTCTACAAATCACTATTTGTCTCATCGCCTGAGAGTATATCCTCTACTTTTTCTTGAATTTTTCCTTCTGGAACTGGGAATCTATACCTGCAACTTCTATTTATGAAGATGAGAATGACTACTCTATTCTTAGTGTAGTTGTTGAACTCTGAGAGTAGCTCCTCTATTTTTTCATGGCAACAACTTCATCTGAAACTGAGAGTGGCTGATACTGAATGTAGATTTTCTTCTTTCATGGAGGAAACTGAAACTCAAATACAATTATTTCACCCTATGAATCTCATATTGTATCAGAATTATGGTTGTTCAAGATGTCTTCATAAACACTGGAACTATTTCTTCGATTACTAGAGAAAGTGTCTCTTCATAGTCTTCTCCCTCTTGTTGGGAGAATCCTTTGGGCACAAATCAAGATTTGTACATATTTATACTATTATTTGCAACATGTTCTTTTTGTTATATCAATATTGGAAGTCACCAATGACTTCCCTTTTGTTCTCAAGGAAAAATCCATATCCCAATCCTTTTGACTAGATTCCTCCTCTATCATTGAAATAAGGGAATCTTCCCAGGAGATTTCAAGTCTCCTAGAAGTCTCTGAAGCTACGATTTAGTCTTCTCAAAACATGGCATATGTCTATCAGTCCTAGAATATGTCTCTTTTATTATCTAATCCTCTCTAAGATTAGGATCACTCTGAGTCTCCATGCTCCCTCCGAGGCTTGACTCCCTCTAAGTCTATATAATTTTTGGAGTGATCTACTCCCTATGATATGGCACATCAATGCTAAATGGTTTTGCATCCTACAAAGTGTTCATGGGACCATGTTGGTCTCTTCCTGGTTACTTCATTGATTATGGGTAGGCCCTTATGGCTCTACTAACTCTTCTTGATGATCTGAAGAGTGATCAACTGCACTAGAGGGATTTTTTTTTGTTATCTTTGGAGCCTTATGCTCCTCATGTTCTATCTTCATATGAAATTTTTTATATCTAGCAAAAGTAGTTTCTCCTTATTATTCTTTGGTACATGGGTGTATACAGTCATGTATACAACTTGGATAGTTTGATCCATGTATCATCTAATATTTTTCCTCCTGCATCCTTCACTATGTCTTCCTAAGGGTTATCACCTGTCACATGCCTAGAACAAGAGAAATAGGGCAGAAACAATAGACAATAATAATACTCTTTATAATAATAATAAAAACAATAGTGAGAACGATCGTCAGAGTATCTCCTTTAGAGCTATCACTTGTGATCTTCCTCTAACAAGGGTAAAAAGTAAGAAATACAATAATAAGGAATGAGAGAAACACTCTTCTAGTGTTGTGATCAATCATTCCTCCATGGTAACCTGGAAACAAAACAAGAAGTTTCTCCTAGAGGAGATGTTAGTTTTATCTAGTAAATGATTATGGTAAGCATTTATCTCAATAGTGCTCACATATTACCAAGTAATCAATAATACAACTTTTCAAAGATTGTTATTGCAACTATAGAGTTTAGTAGTTATCAAACTTGATATGTGTAAATTTGAATCAATCAAACCTAGAACCTGGAGTCTTGTCCTCAAGAATGAGTGTGTTTCCTTTCTTCTGAGTCTCCTTCACTCAAGATGACAAGTATTTTCTTCAACATGTCCTCTGTACTAAGATAATGTGCTTTCTTGACAGAAAACTGGGTTAGAGAATAAACTCTATAATCTCAACTTTAATCAATCTAATAAATTGACTTTAATTTTGACCAATGATTGGTATTATAGTCATAACTTCAACAGATCAAAATACAACCTAGATTTTCATAAAATCATAACAAATAGAGGCATATTAAATTGATCAAACCTGAGGTTCATTTTTCCTTTGAATGTGTTGGATATGAGATCCATATGGATCTACGATTATTGTTTAGACAAAAGATCCCTTCTCTTACAAATACCCTTTAAAAATATGATATAGTTTAATCATATGTAAGTACATACCTCTGACAGTATCGGCAGGTAGTGGCACCATTCGACAATAGTGGAAATAAATAACAAACCTTTAAAAATTCAAAGGTGTTGCAACTTGTAATTTAAAGGTAGTTGGATATTTGCTACGGTAAGGCACATTAGGACAATAAAAATCAGTCCCAACACTTCACAAAAAAATTCATTGCAACTGGTGTTGGCACTACAATTGGTGTTGAAACTAGCATGAAGGAACTGACACTGTAAGTGCAATTGATACTGCAACTGCAATTGCAACTTAGGGTTTTATGAGGAAACCCTAATTTCTCAAACTTCAAATTTTGGTATTCTAATCCAGGGACTAGATGTGCCCTCCTAGGGAGATTTCCTAGGTGAGGTTACTTTCTCCAATGTCCTCCTCAAACAATAAAAACGTCACACTTAGGGTTTATGCAAAAACCCTAATTTTTATAGTAGCTACAATACTGAAACTGAATCTTGGAGAGGGTGCGTTGAAGCTAGCCACTTCTTATAAACTACAAGTTGGTCTCTTTTAGGTTTGTTTTGATACCATGTTGATGTTTTACTGATACATCTAGCAATTGCAGTTCTTCTTTATTATTACAATCATTTTTCACATTAGTTGTATGAATAAGATCACTAAAAGAGAGGCAATCACAGAAACAATAGAGACACGCATATTATCCTGGGAAACCCTCATGGGGAAGAAAACCAAGAAAAAACTTCCTCAATATAGATAGAAAAAAAACAAAGTAGAAGATCCTCCTCTACTCTTTCACTAGGAAAGAGTAGTGCACCACTTAACCAACAGATACCAAGAAATAGACCAATACCCTCCTTGATGTCACCCCCAATTGCAGTAGCTACTCCTCAAAGACTTGCACACTTTTTCCTCTTTTTGCAGAGCACATAAGTGAGTGTACAAATGAGGTGATAACCTCCTTTATAAATAGTAGCTTGGCCTCCCTTAATTAGGTCTGGGCTGACCTGTCACTTTACCCTTTTAATTTACATTTAATTGTCAAGGCACAAAAGGGATGAATTTTACAAAGGAAAAATAGGGCCTAATTAATAAATAATATTATTTGACACACCCTCTTAGGTAGAATATTCTTTGAAGTTACAATATTTCAACAAATTCTTTATAAAACTGAAAGAAAACAATAACATTCACACATAGTACTTAGTAATTTAATATGGAAAACCTCAACCAAGAAAACCAACAAATGTTTAGAGTCTCACCTCTAATTCTCATTGTATTAACTTCACCATTTAAAAATATAATATATATGATTTCATGGAATCCAATACTTTAATCCATTGATATGGATTAGATTACAACGTTAATTCCTTAGCTGGAATAAGAAAACCATGGGTTGAAAATTTGTGTGCCAAAACTACCCAAAATGGACCAAAAAAATAGCCAAAAAAAAATTCAAGGGCTCTGCCTCCGAACCCCAAAGCAAGGGGGACCTACCAACCCTCCTGCTACGCCCCACGCATATGCATCACATGTGGGGATAACCATAAAAATAATATAACACATATCAAACATTCTCCCAATTGTTATTTTCTTTGCAAAGAGAGGGCCTAAGGATTACATGAACAACAGTGCACATTTCTTATCTACACCACGAGATCTTCTCAAGGCTTACAAACTTTGTCAATGAATCTGCAATATTCTTCAAAGTGTCCACCTTCACCAGCAACACTTTCTTGTCTTAAACCATGTCTCTCACAAAGTGATATTGAACATCAATGTGATTCATCTTATAATGATAAGTCAGGTTTTTTTTTAACATCCCACTCTTGCACACACATGATATGATTTATTATTTGAGGACACTTGCATGCAAGTGATCTGGTTTAGTATATGATTTTCTATTTATCTTATGGATTATGATGATGATGTGGTGATATGATGTTATGCTAGTTGATGTCTATGTATAGACAGGTGATATTGACGGGTTTCTCCTTAGTGTGCAAGACACTTGACAGATTGAGGATGTCAATGGAATCAATGAACCTCCTTGGACTCTGGATCAAGCCAGGGAGTGGACTGTATATGTTTTGGGTATTTCTATTTTTTCATATGTGACATATGAGAAGGTATATTATGATGTTGTTATGGATCATTGACATCGTTTCATGGTGGATGCAGGCTGACGATTGCTTGCTAATCAGACTCACATAAGGAGTAAAGGGGCCATGCACAACAACCAGATATTGAGGGAGAGATGTGGCAACAACCCTGCTATAGCCTACTAGCACTCTCACTATGGCTCGAATTGTAGGTTAACGATTACCTAGTTCGAGAGATCCATGGTGCCATGAGGGAAGACTGGGACAATCTCTCACGAATATTCTAAGGGGTGCACAATAAGGCATGGTCATTATTCCTTAGACGCCCTTAGTCTCTCACAAGGTCTCCTAATAGAGTATTGACTCCAAGGGTTGGAAAACTACCAAAATCAGTCAAGGGCAAGTGGCACCCTTGGAGCATGTAGTGCATCTTGAAGGGCACGTCGCATAAATAAAACATGAATAAATGTGAGTGGCACCCTTGGAGCACGTAGTGCATCTTGAAGGGAATGTTACGATTTTAACACAGTTGAGTCAATGAACCTAGGTGCCTAGAAAACAATATTTGTTTGACATGATCAGCCTTAAAATAAATGTTAAATGAGTAAATTTTATCAAATATAAATTTCCCTTAAAAATTCTAAGCCTAGTTGAAAATTAAGCCTAGGTCTAAATGGGGTAAGAAGACTAAAAACTAAATAATCAATTAATAAAAGGGGGGATGAAGAAAAATCAAGTTAATAATTTAAAAGATAAATAGTTTATCTAAGAATTAATTAGTGTTTATGTGCAAGACATGCTAATTTGGAAATTAGACAAAAAGGGGAAATGAATGCAAAAAGGAATCTGGAAACATAGAAAGGAATCTAGTCTAGATAACTTTCTTAAATAAAACTCAACTAAGTTTTAAGAAAGTTGTCAGTCATTAAAGGAAATTGAGGGAATAAGGGGACAACAATGAGCTCTTTTAGGATGGGTGAGGGAATCTGACATTTAACTAAATTAAATAAATGAATTTCTGGTGCAACTAAGGGATCAGGTGAAAAGTGCATGGGGAGAGTATTTCCTTATTAATTTTTAATAAAAAGAATTTAACGTGAAATTGGCAAGTGGTCACTAAGAAGAACTCTATAAAAGTAATGGTAGAGAAGAGGAAATTGGACGATTGGTATGCGTAAGGTTATGCTATTGGAATTTCTTTTACTGATTTTTCTTGTGGGAGTTGGGATACCTAGCTCGAATAGAGAGTGGTAGCGCGACCTTGTGAGGTGAGCTAGGAGCTAGATTTTTCTCTGGTTTTGTGTGCGTGTCCCCTTTGCAACTCAGGGGACTCATGGAGAAGAAGAGTACCCCTAACATTGGTTGGGAGGTACCGGTGAAGTCTTCACAGTTATCATGCGGGAGTTAGATGGAGTGTAAGCATAAAAGAACCTCTTCGACTGTCGTCGGCTACGGTATTTTATCAGGTATTTAATTGTAATCAGATTTAGGATGTGAAAGAATTTATTTCACTGGCTGGACATTGGCTTCGACTTATTTTGTGAGATGTCATGAGAATAAGATTTTCTTGAGGTTCGCTAAATGTATGTTCGATAAAATGGTTTTGCATCAGTATAATAGAGTTCTTGAGATTCTCCTTAAACTGATAGTAATTATAACTTGATTTGGACATGTCTTGATAGCTTTGAATATAGAAGATAATTTCTGGAATGGTTGTCATTGTTTTCTCCACATAATTAATGGTAGCCAAGATATATACCTGCATAATGCCAATTACTTAGTCGCTTCCCATGATTTCATATCTGAGTTAAATAAATTTTATTAGTTTATAGAGTACGATTTATGCAAAATGATTTATGATTGCATGTGGTGAAAATGGGGATTTTTTTTTATATATCGTTGTGCTTGGGCATACCTTGAAGAAAGACTAACCCTTGATTTTTGTTTTTTTAAATCGGATTCCTTTCACTTCAACCTTCACCAACGAAATTTTTTTCTCCTCATCAAATTATTAGGGTGATCGTTGAGCTTGCTCGGTTTTAATAACTTTTATCTCTTCTTTCTACATGAAAACTCACGCAACGAATTTTTCCCTAAGAGCTCAACGAATTTACCTTTGCTCAACGTTTTTAGTTGCTCAGGAAATTTCATTTTTCCTTAGCAACTATGCCTTTACCACTCTGTGTTTTTGCTGGTTTTCGCTCTACGTTTATGTGTAAAACAAACCGGGCATGTTTTTCCTCAGCGAGTGACACAGTGACCTCTGTGTTGAGGGAGGGGGTATGGCCCTATTCCTTCCTACCTTGCACAACTTCTCTTTCATTTTCTTAGCGTTTTCTGGAGGGGCATGGCTCTATTCCTTCTCCCTGTTTCACAGCAGCATATCGCATGCCTCTCTGCATTGTTGGCTCACGAAATTGTTTCTGAGAAACATCATTTTCACCTCTGCGTTCTCACCCTCTTCCTAGCACCAACCCTTGGTCCATCCTCATCATTTTTGGAGCCCAAGGCTCTACGTGTTCACCCCTTTTCCCATTATTTTTGCATGGTGATAATCTCTACGATTGCAATTAATACTGTGTTTCTCTGTTGTACTCTTTAGTCCGAGTTTGTTGGGATTACACCCAGATTCGTTCCCTTGGAGAGATTCCATTTCCATTGATTTTCTCTCAGATTAGCATGGGAACACCAGTGTCGCATAACATAGATATATCACCTTATCTTGTGGAACCACATTGAGATGGTATATTTATTTAAGTGATTAGAGTACAAGTGCGCCTTGAATTAATATCGATTTGTGTTGATAAGTTGATATTCTCCTACATCGATGACTTTAATGTTGATGATTGATTAATATAAGTGAGTGACTGTTGCACTTTAATCATTGACGATGCATTTTTTAATTAAATCTAGACTGCTTTGACACCACGTATTAAAACAAAGGTATTGAATGTTTGATATGATTTGCATTCATGAGTGCCTTGATTAATGTTGATGTGTTATCAAATACATTGGTTGCGTGCCTTGAAATTGTAGAGGGGTGATTACTTAAGTAAATAAATCTTTTGCATGCCATGATATAATGTTGATGAATTCCGTGTTATGAAAAACGTTGATGTAAATGTTATGTGTGTAATTTATTATTGATGCCCTTAAATTGATGCATGATTAATTGAGTTGACGTATGATCATTGAATGATGAGATCTCCTTGCATACTGAGTTAAATTGATGATACTCTTGTGCCAAAACTTTATTATGATGTATGTTGAATTTATGGTTTAAATTTCCTTCTGCAATGAATAAAATTGATGGTTACTTCATGCACACACTGAAAACATAATGTATTGTATGATGTTTAGACATTGGACTTCTGGCACGAATGAGATTTAATGCCAGGAATGATGGTTTAAATATTAGTCTTCTTGCGCGAAATGAAAATGTATTATGACGAATGATTTCTTATTATGATTGGGGTTGCGCCATGAATATAATTGATAATTTATTTTGCGCCTTGGATTTAATGTGGTCTATGATAGGTTACATGAATGATTTCTTGCACACCATGTTTATTTATGGATTAGGATTGATGGATTTATGAATAGATTATCTTTGATGTTGTTGATTTAGCATAATTAGTTTGGAATTGATTGTGTTAGTGGGATGTAGACACCTCCTTGTTCCTCAGAACAGTCGTCAGCACTAAGACCTTAAATGGTTAAAATCAATTGGAACTTGGGCTTGAGCGTGCTAATTACCACACGCAAGGATAGATGCCCCTATCCAGCTCCTTGGCCTTGGTGAAAAGAACAGATTGTGACCTTGAAGTTCAAACACTATTCTAATTAGAGTATCGGACCCACACCTTTTTGATAGAGTTCTTCACGTGGAAGGACAAATCGTAAACATTGGATCAACACAGTTTGCATTCTAGCCATGAAAATTCAAATCTTCTCCGACCATTTTTTATCGTGCAACCCATTGTACCTTGTTGTATGAACCAAAGTGAAAATCAGCCCTCACAACGACCACAATCCACTTTTCCAGTTCAAAATGTCAGCTACACAACCTACTGGAATGACTATAGAGATTACAAAGGAGACCCCTGTTGCTTATGTGTCCTGGAGGTCCTAACCTTGTAGGGTAGGTTGGGTGGGTAGTCATAGTATATTTCCTTATCTGATTGAATTTTGTTGTAATTTGCTTCAAGCCCTTATGATGTGTTATTATGCTATGCTTTCATGTTTATGCATCGCTATCATTCGTGGATGATTTGTTTGCATTGTTAGTGATTCCCATGATGAGTAAATGGTATTTCTTTACTTATGATGTTGTTAAATAGGTGTTTCCATGATGAGGTGTTGATGTTATTTTATTAATGCAAAAAAAAAAAAAATCCTTTTGTGCTTCAACTTTTCTTAAGCG
>SNQJ01S0014906.1:196247-221586 GCA_010110895.2 Picea sitchensis | reverse complement strand
TGTTTTAGTCCATATAAGGCCTTCTTCAGCTTACAAACATAATTAGGATTATCTGTCAATGAGAATCCTTCAGGTTGCTCCATATATACTTCTTCCTCTAGATCTCCATTAAGAAATGATGACTTGACATCCATCTGATAAACTTTAAAGTTTTTATGACATGAATAGGCAAGAAATATTCTGATGGCTTCCAATCTTGCCAATGGTGAAAAGGTTTCATCAAAGTCCTAACCTTCAACTTGTGCATACCCTTTACAGACCATTCTGTCTTTATTTCTAACAACTTGTCCTTTTTCATTCATTTTATTCTTGAACACCCATTTGGAACCTATTATATTTTTATCTTCAGGTCTAGGGACAAGCTCCCAAGTATTGTTCTAAGCTGAAAAATGCTAAACATTGCCATATGTATTACAAGCCATGAGAAGAGGAAGTAGGATCTCTGTCAAAATTCTATCATATTGTTTTTACAATATCTCGAGCTATTATATCAGCAGTTGTTTGTATTGGTATGATAATTTTTGTACTGCTGACATAACTTTGTGTGTTATAAGCCTACTATGCATTTTTATTTATGTTTATTCAATGGAATATTGCTTATACTTAATTGTTCCTTGTGACAATTACAGATCGATAACAACTGCTAAATTCTCATTGTCATCTATATTACAATCATATGAAAAGAGGAACAAGTTGTTTGTATTGTTACAGATCAATGACAAGGAAATAAAAAATGGATAATCTTATCCTATCCATGCTCATGTTCACCATGCCTGCTAGAAATTGTCCAAGCTAAGTGTTATGGGCGAACACTCGTTTACTATGGGATAATTTCCACTTACACAGGAGGATCGGATGGAGTGCCATCTGGAGGATCGGATGGAGTACCATATGAAGGATTAGATGAGGTATTGTATACCATGTAAATGATCATGATTGCATGCAGGTATGATCGCTCGAATTGATTACTCCCATTGCAATGATAAATTAGATGAATTAAATGGTGTATTTTTCAAATTCCATTTTGGTGATCAAATTAAACTTATAAATGCATTTTTTGATCAAATTTCCAAGTCGAAGACTTGGACATTGATCTGATTTCTTACATGATTTTGTTTACCTCCAAAGTACACACCTTTCAAATTCAAACTCAACGCAATTATGATCACACATGGTGTTCGTGTATGACGAATTCTCCCATGATTCAACCGTTTCCATCACAATTGCATTAAGTAACGGGTACTCTGTCTCGATTGCTCATACACTTTCTATTTCTCTCATCCTCTGCTTGATGTATCGCACTCCCCCTCTGCCCGATTTTGGCCTCCTACTCATCCCTTTCTCTGTAACCATTCCCAACCGTTATGAATTTTCCTCCTACACTGAGCTATTGGCCATTCCAGAATTCGCAGCGTGTAGAGAAATATTCCTCCGCACGGGTTGGGGACCGTTCTTGGTCAATCCACAGGGGAACGATGATGGTGTCTCTCTCTATTTATCTCTCGGGTTCGATGGGAGACTGGCTCGCGTAGGGTCTCTGTTCTTTTTGGTCTCTGAGAATTCCATTGCCTCAACCACGAAATTGCCACAGGTTGGGGATCGGTGGTTCAAACACCATCAATTTCCACGTCCAAGTTATAACAAAGTGTTCAAGCCCAAATACAAAAATGTTTCTAGAGCCAAAGGATATTTGAAAGAGTGGATCAAAGATGAATTTATCAACCCTCTGATCGTAATTACTAGGCTCATCACTTGTGAAGGTAGGTCTTCTGTTTTCAAATCCTGTCATTTCCGTATTTTGTCCCATTTTCAATTCAACAAACCCCTGAATTTTCCCTTCTATTTTTTGAAAAGCCTTGAGAAGATGTCTTCCCAGGTCTATAAAAATTTGGTCATCCCTCACAATAGTTTATTTCACCATGGCCAAATTGCTTGTTATATCAGAATTGAAGAAACAGAGTAAGACATGGGAAGATTTCCTCTACCATTTTTTGAATCCCCATATCATAGTTAAGACAAGCAAGAAAATGGTTGATTCAGGGGCTTTCACCCCACCTAATCCTCACTCTCCAAAAACTCCAAACCCTCTAGTTCAAACTATCTCCCTATTTGATATGAAATCTAAGAAAATTTTAGATTCCCCTGTAGGCTCATTTGGTAAGAAAATTAAGAATCCTGCTGAAAATTCCCCATTGCCTTCAACACCTATCGATTCTAAACCTAATAAGCTACAAGATTCATCAATATTTTCCTTCATTTCCTACAAAGAGGAGAGGAGCTAATCAATTCAAGGGGAAATCCTTTCGAAGAAGCACCCGAAGTATGAGTGGAAAGCCCAATATAAAACCTCCAAGTACTTTGGATCCTATTCAATTGTCTTCCGACCATGAGAGCCCCCATAAAAGACTTAAGGAAGTTTCTGCAGAGGAGTTTAAGCCCAATAAAGAGGTCAAATCTGAACCTATTACACCAAGTCTTCCTCACAAAAGCATTGTTACTCCTTCCTCCCAGATGCCTACACCATCTTCTAAATTTTATATAACTTCTTCATCTATCAAGGAGTCTAAGCCTTCCTCTCTTGAGACATCCGATCAAACCCAAGCTATTGAGAAATTGCAACAATAAAATGCTCAACTGCTTCAACAATTGGTAGAACGAGAAATTGTGGATCAGCATTTGCACCATGATAATGATGTCCTGCAAGCAAAAGTAAACTCTCTTCAGCGATTGGTTGATCAGATGACCACCACCAATCACAGTCTCAGGATGCAATTGAAACATCGCAAAAGGCCTAAACCAAATTCCCCATAGCACAAGGGAGAAGTTTCTAAAGCTAATCCACCCCCTCCTTCACGAGTATAACTATGTCGAGTGATCCATTTTTGTTTGTAGAGGGACCTGTAAATTCTTAGGCATGGGAGAGATGTTGATTTGGTGTTTTGACTATTTTTCCAATGGCCAAATCCTTTTTGCATACGCAAATTATACATTCTATGCTCTTATTTAATCATTTTTAAAGGTATTATCAAGCTTTGTGCATCAATTCGCCATGGAACAGCACGAGGTTTGTGTAATAATCATTTTTCAATGGTTTTATGTTCATTCATCTTTAGTTGAATGATTATAATCATCTAACATTTCTTGTTTGCTTGCAAAAGGTCAAAAATAAGATCCGGCCTTCCATCTAGTCCTTCGTCCAGTCCTTCGTCAAGACCTCCATCCGGCACTCGGAGCGTAGAGGAGTTGGCGGTTAGTATATTGGAAAGCTTCGATGGATGAATCAAGAACATGGGTTTTGTTCCCACTCATGCCCTCCAGCTATGGAACTCGACGCATTCAAAATTGGGTGGTTGCAGCGGTCGTTGTGTGGAGCACACGAGGTTGTTGGACAAAGATGCTTTATGTTAAATGAATTTAATGTATTTTTGTTTTTAGAGAGTGTCAACCCTTCTAGTGGTCGACCTCTCAAGGAGCTAATTAGACCTCTCAAGATATATATATATATATATATATATATATATATATATATATATATATAAGAACAAGGATTTTGTTTATATACACAAACATTATCTTCAAATTGGTTGTAAACTATGTTTTGATGATCAATACCAATGTTAAATTAATTATGTGATTGGGTTTTCTATTTGAAGTAGCTCCACGACCATCTGGGGGGCCACGATTGGTTGGGGTAGTTTTTCATAGCATTATACATTTGCATTTTTATATTTTCCTTTCATATCTCTTCAATTTCGAAGTTACTTGTTTAATTCCATTCACTGTGTATATCTCTTTAATTTTGGATTGCTTGTTTAATTCACCTCCTTGTATATCTTCTCTTATTTGTAGATCATTTTCTGAATTGTGTGTATTTCATAGAGCATGTGTGGACGTCCATGTTTACTGATGATAATTTAGATTCTTAAAACTTTTCTTGCAGGTTGTAATTCATTTGTTTAGAAGTTGTTTAATTATGCTATCATGTATTTTCCTCTATGTTTCATAAAGTTGTAAATCACTTTGCATAGTAGCTATTTAGACAGAGTTCATTTATTAGAAATTTAAGTTGTAATTTTTCAAATACTCTTTGTAGGTTTGCATAACTTGTTAATCATGTTTCTAGCATCACCATGATAAGATAGAAGTTGATTTTGAATTATGATTTTTTTCTTAATTATATCCTGGTTATGATTTTTAACTAGAACTAGTTATGAGTCTATAGGCTTCCATGAATTATTTATTATGTACAAAGTATTTTCCAGAATCGATGTAGAGCAAGCTCACCAATCCACGCTACAAGCGTGGTTGGGAGACAAGTATCAAGTGGAGACCCAGGATGTTGCGGCGTCCTCATAGAGAGACTAATTACCATATGACGAGAGAAGATATCAGGTTTGTCTTTAACCCCGATTCCAAATCATGAAGGGAGGAGACCATGAGAAGCGTGCAGCCACAACTCTGAAATTTCGGCGTCAATTCGAGAAATCACGACAATCGGTAGGAAGCATGTTGAACCTTCGAGTTTCTTGACCAATAGAATTCAACATAGATGGAAAGTTCAAGGAGGAGTTGGGATCACGGTGAACAAGAAGAAGAAATGCAAAAATTATAAATCGACACCTCAACAGTTAGTCCTCTAACGGAAATGTTGATCCTTTTCCCTCTCCCCATATAAATGCCAGAGCTCCACGGTTAATTAGACCCCTTCAAAGGGAGCCAGGTCACCGGGACATATAGAATTTCCCCCTACTAAATAACTACAAGAGGTGGTCATAGAACACATATATACAACAAGAAGACTATGAAACACTCTGACCCAGGGAGAACAACAAATCCCCAAACCAGTTGATGAGGTCGTCGATATACAAGCAATCGCTTATTATAGAAAGAGGAAAGTTTTGATGAGAAGGACCAGAAAGGAGGCTCACGCTTGATGGCACCTCCTGTCACCCTGCAGGAAGAACACTTCCTCCAACCACCGTGAATGCTAAAGTGACTAAGTTGATCGAGAGTGGGAATGGCTATAATAATGCAATCTTTGGGCCAGGCCGAAAAGGATGAAAAGAATTAGATGCCACAAATATAAAGAGTTGGATCACTGCTCCATATGGCCGAGAAATATTATCACGGGATTGATGGAGAGTAGTATTCTGAGAGTGAGTTCATAGAACATATGCACAAATCAAAAACGAAAGAAACCTCTTCACCACATGCATAGATGATTTTCAAGAGGATACTCTCATGGGATAGAGAAAATTGTAAAGGATGTGTAGAAGTGGTATGAAAAGAACATCATGCCTTGGGAGATTGAATATGTCGGTTCGATGCAGAGAAATTCAGGAGACTCAAAGAACACAGAATCAGTCGCGATGGACAACGATTATCTCCCCCAAATCGAAGACAATAGAATCTTGGGTAGGCATGGTCCAGGAACCTTAGTGTAGAATTTAGGAAATATGGGGAGAGTGTGATAAAATTTGGGAGAAGATCAATCATGAGATGAAAAACATTGGCCTGTCAAAATTCAGCCCATGAGAAAATTTTGTCGATTTGCATGACATAGTCAAATGACATGTAGAGAAAGACTCGGCATGGGAGGGAGAGATCTCACAGATTTCAAGTATGACTCCAATTCAAGTAAAGAAGTTCATGGAGCACCCAATCAAGGATCGTATAGTGTTACAATAGTTAAGTGTCAAACTATTCAAGAATTGGGAATGGGTAGTGGATATAAAGGAAGTCTTCTCTGCACCTATGGATCAACATAAATTTCCTTATGCAAACACATGCAAAGATCTCTTCATCAAGTGGCTAGAGTACAATAAGAACAATCGACTTCAGTGAAACCACTAGATGATAAAAAGAGAACAGATAGATAAAATCAACCACGTGGGATTTTCTTAACTTTACACAACTTTAGTAGTTATTTTAGCTTAGTGATCCTTTATAAATAGGGATATTGACCTTGTGCGAGATTGATAGGTTGAGACAGACCCTATTTTTGAGAATTGTAAATAAATATTTCTTAGCAAACTTTAATTAAGAAGTTTTGTTTTGAACCAAAGACAATTTTTTCATTTGAAGCATCAACTTGGTTGGATCAAGGAGGGATTGTTTCCATCTTCAAGTTTGGGATATATGGATTGTATTGAGTAAGGTTTGTGTATCTATTGTTAGAATTATCTTTCCAATATTATAACAGTTCATTTGTTTTAGATAGTGAAAATGTCGATGTGTTGATATCATGATTGATAGTAGAGCTAAGAGACCTAATTTTCTTATACTCATCTTTGTGCATTATTTGTTTTCCTTTCTACAATTGTTATCACCATTCGATGATGAATGTTGATAAAAGGAAATGTATTATTGGCTTGGAATAGTTTTGATTATCGTTGTCTACATGCTGAAGTATAAGGGTTATCCCAATTTCATCATTCTTTAGTCTTTAGTAATTTCCCTTTATCAGTTGTCTTACGCCATCATCTTTATTTACCTAGATTATTCAAGAATAAAAAAAAAAAAAAATCGCTTAACAGAAGGAAAACTTTTCATGAAGATACACATGAGTTACACCTTAAATCCATCGATAAATCGGTCCGGATCAAATATCACGGAGAACCATTCCACTCCATCAAACTCTTGAGAGTCAATTGGGCCTCTTAAAGAGAGTTTGGTTCCTCATTTGGAATTAAAAGGATTTGAGACCCTCACAACTATCAAACCAAAAATCCTCTAATATTATTCAATGTTTTGGGAATCAACCCGACCCATCATGGATTTAATATTATTAGAGTCTGCCAAGCACCTTCATGAGATCTGTCTGAAAAAGGCCCAAATACTCACATCCTTCACCCAAAGCATTTGGGCCAGTTTATGGTTATTTATCGCGCTAGTAGATGTAGCACCATGTCAACATGTGAACTTAAGTCTTCCCAAAACTTGATATAGATTAGTGTATCATCAAAAATACTAACACAAATTTTGAAGGAAGGAAAACTTTGAAATGGAATTCACCAACAGGATGTGTGGAACAAAGGGTGATTTAAGAACCCCCTAAATTTATATATATAATAAATGGGTGACTCATGATACATAGGAAAAATGAAAGGTTATTTTATCAATAATATAATATGTATATATAATTTTTTGTTGAATCTTTTTGGTCAATTATGTAATCTTGTAAAAAATTGGAGAATATCTTCCAGCTGAAGACTATAAACTCTTGTAAAATCTTGCAAATATTTTGGAGTGAATTACTCTGAAACTGCTTGTAAAAAGTCTTGGCAATTTTTTGATAAAGTATAAAATCATATATAATAGTATGAAAATGTATTCATTAGCTGTAATATACTCGTTTTACATGTTTGGAAAAAGAAACATGAATTTTCCATCCTCTAGACGATGTTGCAAGCATTAGCGGTTATGTATGATCTCTTGACAACCAGTGATCATAGTGGTTATGTATGATCCTTGTGTATTTGAGGTAAACCATTATGCTTTCAGAAGGGTTGATGATTTTCTATGTCTAATTATCTGAGAGGCAATGACTTTGTTTTCCTTTAGGGTTTGGTATGCTCATTTCAGGCAAGAGACTACATAGGTTGATACAATGTCTGTAGTATTGATATGAAATAGTTTTTAGATACAGAGGTCAAAATATTACAAAGCTACAAGTATTCCAAAATACCTAAGGAATTACAAATGAATACTTTGCTATTGAACAGAGAAAGTTGGAAATAACAAGAGTCAATGGAATGATAAGTATTCATTCCATATTTGTATAAAGATGGATTTGTTTCGAGGAAGAGGTTTTTATCAAATGGAGAAAGGATTGGTCAATGTTTAACTCGGGCTAGAATAATTTTGATGAAACTGTCTAGAAATGTAAGCTACTAGAAGTTGGTAGCACAGAGCACACTTTTATAGTGTGTTGTGTTTATAACATGGCGATTTACCATTCTTTAGAAGAAAATTCAAAGTAAAAATCTTATTCAGTTGAAGGATGAATGGATCAGGATCCAGATGTCAGTTGGGTTCTATAAAGGCATGATCGTCATCTAGGAAGACTATTGGGGTTGTCGAAGACCTGGTTTAGGATAGGGATTCAATCCATAATAAATAGGATCCGATTCCTGAATATATTTAATATATTGTTTGTTCAGATTTTTGGGTTTAAAGATCCATCCTTCTAGGATCTTAGTTGAGGATGTACAAGGCTATTTAGTCTATATTTTTCACTGTGTAAAGGAGGGGGTTCATTCCTAGAGAATGTGGTTCGACTTTGAAGATTTGACTCCATTCATGTATCAAAGACATTTTAGAATACATATTGAAATAGACGATTCTTTCACAGTATATGTTGGGACTTCCATCTTAAATGCTTTTCTATAATTGTGAGTAAGAATATTTTTTTGCATTATCTATGTTTTTCTAATGACAAATGGTATCATCTTGTCTTTCATTGATAGAATGGAATCACATGTTATTCTGCCTATTATAGCTAGTCATCCATATATGCAATTGTGTGTGTGTTTTTGCTAGTATGATGAGTATTCTTCATCCATTTATTTCTTGATAAAACTTTCTAAACAAGTATAGTTGAAAACCTTTTATGTTTGAGTGTATCCATGTGTGTTTTGAGTGAATGAAAGCATATCAAGTCATCCAACTTTATCCAATTTATACCCTTTTGAGCATTTGGGTTAGTTGCAAACTCTCTCAATTCTGACCTAGAGACTCACCGGAGGTTATGAGACTCATAGATATACCTCATGTAACAATTCAATTGTGGATTTCTCTGATGCTTCCATTGTATGTGTTATTGTGCATACTTGATGTAATTACAATGGTAGGAATGAAAGTTTTCTAAGATATGGTTCTATAAGGATAGAAAAACTTTGGAACACTTAATTCTACCAAAAACATTATTAGAATGGATATCCAAACAAAGCTTGGAACTCTTCAATGAAATTAAAGTGGAGTGCATTGAGCCTAATTTCATATTGACCTTGCTTGTATCAATGGAATGGTGTCAATGAGGACCTCTGGACCCTTGCTTGAGCTAGCAATGATTAAAGTGCATGATGGAGGGCCAATTTGGACAAGTGATCAACTTCTTTAAATGGTTGTAACACGGGAAATGAGATGTGTTTATTTAGAAGAAAATGCAATTGCAAAAGTCCTCTTACTGAATTTTTTAATGCAAGTGGCTTGGATGCTTTGGTTCTTGCTCATAGTGTTTCTTGGGAAATATATATATATGAAAAGAGTTAAAAAGGAATTATTTGAGTGTTTCTTGGGAAATATATATATGAAAGAGTTAAAAAATTATTTGCATGTGGGAGGAGGAACATATGAGAATGCTATGATGGGACAATAAATTTCTAGTTTAGTCCGACTATGGGAACAAATTGGTTGAAAGATAACAAAATGCCAACTTCAAAAGTATAGTAGATTTTAGCCTCGAAGTCCAAATTTTCTCATCTTATAGTCACTGGAAAGGTATTCTAGAGGACAAAAGATCTGGGCCATTAGTTTCTTGGAATCTAATTTTCAATTTTCCATGATAATGATACAATAAAACCTTTAATCTTCTATGGGACAAAGACTGTCAACATAAGAGAATGTGACATATTGAAAATTAAAAGGAACTTGTCAATGAGAATGACATGAACATGTCTTATATCAATCCAAAAACACAAATATATCCATAAGTTGTAAAGCCCAAATACAAAGTATTGTGTCCTACATATCAATTTTAAAACACATATGTGTCCATAATTCTTAAACCCGATAGAGAGAACATCAATGAGGGTCATGCAGAATTAGAAAATACTACATATATTTTGTCTTATAAGTGTTGAATTCTCTTGCAGAGGGCGTATTTTCTCTAGTATTTTGCAAGGTTTCCTAGTGCCCATAGACACTGGCGATTCGATGCTAGTATTTATGCTTTTCATATTGAAAAAACTTGTAACAACAATGTAGAAGAAAAACCTACTTAGAAAAATAACCAAAGAACTAGAGAGAAAATGACACAAGTTATAACAAAATACAAGAAAATTTGTAACTCATCTTGCTCTAAGACAAATAGACAAATTTCAGAGATATGATCGAGAATATCAGTTATCAATTGCCAGTAAAGATCACAATAAAGAGAGTCTTGTAGACAACATATATGAGATATGTTAGTAATGAATGAATCATATGAAAAATAGCCTAGTCACATAGGCCAACACCTTATGGCCCTTGGTGGAGCACTCAACATGGGGATCAAAGAGTAGAATCCATGCCAAAATAACCGATGCAAGCCAAATAAACTTATGCACGCTGATTTTGATTCCATGGATGAAGTAAATAACCCTCTTCCTGAGAATGAAGTTTCTTTCAATCAATAATATGAGGATATTAATGAACCAACCTGAAGCCATTGAAAAACCTTCCCATGGCATAAAAATCCTGTAATCCATATTTTTTTTCTGATATTAGGGTAGACACACCATTCATCCATTTAAGAAATTAGAGAAGACACGTTAAACAAAACAAGTGAATCATGAAAGAAAATTAGGGAAGACACATTGAACAAAATGGGTGAGAGCGTGAATAGTATATATCGAAACCAATACGGTTAGTTAAATTTGTATCTCAAATTACAGGAATGTATAATGATAACAAAGAAAACAAGCAAGGCAAGGGTTTGCTAGAAGAAATCATCTCAATGAGGGATTGGTACCAAATACAAGGTTTATGATCACTATATGTGGCTTCCATCAATATTGTATGCCTCTCGGAAGGAGGATGAAAAATAAACACCCATTAGCCTGCCTCTATATGCCGTGAAGAGAGGGAACGCCCTACCCATACGGGCGTTGGCTTATTGTAAAGAATCACTTACAGTTATGATGGTTGTTTGTTCCTCATGCAAAATGGTTTTCTTTCATAATCATGAAGAATGAATGGAGTGCTATTTGAACAGCTACTTCATGCGGCAATAACAACGATAAAATGCATAGTCTTCCTAACAAGGAAATTGAATAAGAGCTATTTAATCCATCAACAAGAGTTTTTGCAGTAAACTAAGAGTTGCATGTTGATCCAAGGCAAGGGCAGATAATTGAGAATGAGAGGTTTTATGTGCCTTTAATTCTTACCGTTGTTGTACAGTGAACTAACCAAAAGAAAGAGAAATTACTAGTGTGATCTTTAATCAGTTATCGCATTTGTAATCCTTTTATAATATCTTCATACCAAAACCTTAAATGGCATTTTAATTGAAGAACCAACCATAACTGTATTCTTTACAGGCCAGCCCGGAGTTTATCTTAGCTCTTACATGCTAATGTAATATTGGATTGACCAAACTCAGTAAGAGCTAACACATTATTAAGGAAGAAGGTCCATTCCATAATTCAATCAACTAACCAGAACCTAGAATAAATGCATGGCAACAGCCAGGATGAACTCAAATTGAGAATAAAGTTTTATAACGGTGATCTCCCTTGATTCGCCCTTGAAAAATATAGTTTGGAATCCAATTAGACAGGTTTTTCAGAAGACTATATTTTTGAAGTGACCAATAAAGGAGCTGCTTACAAATAGCTATCATTTGGAATCCTTGAATGTAGATTTCTTCTTCAAATTAAAAAAAAAATAGTTAATTTTATAGAATAATTTCTATCATTCATCAGTTAGGGAACTAGTTTAAGGGCCAACCATTTTTCTCCTTAGGAGACTTTTCTGTCTAAGAGCAACTTTTGTTGGTTCAAGAATCAAATGTGACAATTCTTGCACACTGTAAACCAACTTCTCACAGGAAGGAAGAATTGCACTGCCATGAATGTATCATCTAGATTATAAGAACACAGTTTCAATATTGTAGGTACAATTAGTACCCTTAGCCCTCATAATATAATTTTCAATAATTGGAAAAGTCCATATAAAGAAAAAAAATATATATGATTGGTTATAGCTTCAGTACATAACCAGTTATTGTTCTGTGTCTTGGGTTAGTAAGGACAGACCGGACATCAATAAAACCAATTTCCACCATTGTGTTCTCCATGTCCAGCAAGTAATATTCATCCAAAAGGGGTTCTGTCAATTTCATCAAAGTAAATAACATCAGTGGTAGATTTTGTAGAATCAAAAGCGGGAGGTAAGAAAATTTCCATGTTTATAATAACTGAAACCTTTTTTAGTACAAAAGATTAATATGTGGAGAAAATAACTCTATTTTTGGAAAGAATGATAGGCATCTTACTTGTAAGATCTTAGATTTGGGTTGCACAACAAATAACAAAACAAACAAAATGTATACAATCAGAGTTGATCAGGTTTGTCTTCATATGACATGAATATGCATTTGTCCCCACTGTTCACTCTTTCCACTTGACCTTCAATGTAGGTAAGGTAAGATAGTTGCAGGGCCTCTCCACTCCTGATTTGAGGGCACCCATGGTGAAATACCTCTTAATCATTTTAGGTACCATAAAATTAGGGCGAAACAGCTCTTAATCATTTACATTACCAGAAAATGGGGGGGTGAAATACCTCTGCATCATTGTCTTTACCAGAAAATTGGGGCGAATGGGAGGATCTAATTCAAATTTTAAGGGGTGAAAATGGATTTCCATGCTCTTCCCTCACAAATATCCATGGGCTAAGGATTTTATATATAATTTTTTGAAAATAAACTTGGGGCTATATATTTTCAAATCCCTCAAACCACTCCATGTAAATAATTCGCCCAACCAAAATTCCAAACCCCCTAATTTCGCCCATGAGCGAAATTTCGCCCCTAAAATCACCCATGATGTGGAAGGTACATTTGTGAGGCTAAAAGGCATGACCAAAAATTCATAATGGCCTTCATGAGTTCTGAATGTTGTTTTTTGGATATTTGTTTCCTTCATTCTAATATGATGACACCCTAAACGAAGATCCAACTTTGTGAAGTAGATTTCTCCATGTAGTTCATATAACAATTCATCAATGATGGGAATGAGAAACTTATATTTAATGGTGAGATTTTTGAGCTCTCTATAATCTAGGCACATATTCCATGAGCCCTCTTTCTTGAGTACCATTACCACCGATGCAGAGTAGGAACTTTGGTTGCGTCTAATAATGTCAATCTTTAACATTTCTTCAACCATACACTCAATTTCACTCTTCTGTGCATAAGGGTACATGTAAGGCTCGATGTTAGGAGGAACACTCCCAGGAATTAAGTGAATAACATGATCATGATCGCAAGTGGGTGGAAGACCTATTGAAATTTCTTCAAATACTTTGGAATCCTTGTCAATGATCCCTTGGATATCTAGGGGAATAGATGGCTTATATGTTTGAACATATCGTGAGCATAGTTGTACAATTACACCTTGATGCCCCTTTTCATTAATTTTGTCATGCCATTAGAGCTTACCACCTTACTGGTTTCTCTATGATACCCTTTAACTCAAATTCCTTTCCTTCCAATGAACATTTCATGAAACGTTATTGAAAATTAAAAAGCCATTGTTCCCAATTATTGTAACCATTGGAATCTTNTCATGCCATTAGAGCTTACCACCTTACTGGTTTCTCTATGATACCCTTTAACTCAAATTCCTTTCCTTCCAATGAACATTTCATGAAACGTTATTGAAAATTAAAAAGCCATTGTTCCCAATTATTGTAACCATTGGAATCTTAGTACAACATCAGCACCACCCATGGGTATAAAAATCACTGGAATATTTGACGCCAACCTCCCCCCTCTCCTTTGTCTCCTTCGGAGGCTGGCTCGACCTCTCAGTCTAGGATCATTCAATTCGTCGAACTGAATGGTTCGTCAAACTCCTGATGGAACCGATTTAACTTGACACATACCCTTTTTACTTCCTCGGCACCTGTTATATGGAACCTGCGGACCCTCTACTTTCTCTTTTAACTCTTACGCCAACAACCTTAGCTCTCAATTCTAAGCTCCTCCCTTGATGTGACCACGGACTATGACTGTGGGCCAGCTCCCTTCGTGACCCCGAACTTTGGGACTTTCGCAAGCTACTTCCTCCTCCTTATTCCCTAATTTCCCAAATCGAAAAACTCTTCAGAACCATATCTACAGTCCTCATTCCTCTTGTGATTAGCAGCTATGATTACTTCGCGAGTTCGGACTTTGCGATTTCTCTCAACTCCTGACTCTTCTTTCCCGACTTTCGAACCAATGGTGTGTTGATCCTTTTCCACGTGTCCTACTTCGATGGATGGCTAGGATTACTTCACAACCTAGCACTTCGGGTTTTCCCCTCCCGACTTCTTCCGAAAGGATCCTCCTCTGAAATGCACATATCTCTACCACGTTCTCTTCCAGATCCAACGGTATGGACTCGAATCACTCTTCGCGACTTTGTGAAGATCCTAGTTTTCTCCCAAGAAAAATTTCGAAGCTCTTGCTCCCGAACTTCTCGATATTCTGCCACATGTCTTCTCCTCGAGGATGGATGAATTCTCCATCTTCAAGACTTTGGAAATTCCTCGACTCCCTTGCACACTTAGCACAATTTCTCCTTTTGAGACTTAGGTTATTCTCGACACTCCTGCTGCACTCCTTGCATATTCCCGCGCAGACTCTTCTGCGACTTTGCTCAGCTTGAAAACCTCCAAGGTTCCCAGTTCCTTTGCGTCCTTCAGTGGAATACCTCTTTCCCTCTTGGCAGTCTCCCGCTCTACTTCCTGATCTTGTAAGGTGAACTTACAACACCTTAGGCGCACTCCTTGCACTTGGATCAATTCTTCAACGGCTTCTCCCTTAGCCTTATGGAAAGGTTTAAGGCATCTCTTTTCCTTTGTCAATGCACTTCTTGCAAAGCCTTCCTTCACTAGAATGTTCAACAATTCTGAGATTCTCCAACACCTTCAATAGTGTTTCTCCTGTGCATGCTCACACAAGCTTGATGCCCTCCTGGTAGAGTGTTTCAAAGTGTTCAGTAACTTTGAACTGTGCTTCTCCCCACACAGTCTTTCTTTCCAAGGAACTTAACCACCTTGAAATTTCTCCCTAAGTTTGTAAATTAATCTGGTGTGCCCTCCTGGCAATCTCTCCTCTGACTCCATTGAGTTCAGATATGCCCTCCTTGCGTTGGCTTACAGAGTTTCCAATCTCTGTCGCGCACTCCTTGCACTTAGCCTAGAGAACCACACTTAACTCAACACACTCATGGATAGAAAATTGTATCTCTATCTCTGCAGATGATTTCTAACATTCATCTACAATTCACAAACATGTAAGAGACATTCATAACACAACGTCCATTACACAGAAATATAGAACAGGAAAAACTGTCATTTTCTATTAACAGTGGAATGCCAAATTACAATGGTGGAGTCTGAGCTACAATTGAGTCTCAGCTCTCTGTGGTTTATTCCTACTCCCTATCATCTAACCTGTGTAACATCTAAATAACATTCTACTTTGCTTACAATACAAATATTTATACAAGAGGGGCTCTATGAGCTTCCCTCGCAAGCTAAATTCAATAGTGTCAAATCACCATTCAAAATGCCTATTGAAAGGGAAAATTACAATGATGGAAATTTTCCGCAAATCAGATGCAGATCCCCTTTTTCATCAACCTATTAATGGTGACCTTATCTCCAGCTTGTGCAAAGGAATATCTAGCTCCTTCCAGCTTGTCCTCAATTAATGCCCCAAGCACGCCTTATATTCTCGAGGAAATAAGAGGGTGGCGCCTCTCCTTCTTTAAATGTGCACCATGCGTGTAAATGAGTTGGCACGTGATGAGGTGGAGCGATGCTCATGCATCATACTCCACAGCGGAAAAAATCATGAGCTCCTGCTCATGAGCTTTCCAGCATGGCTGAAATTCACTTGGATCCCAAACTTTCTCCTAAAGTTGTCTCTCGGCTCCTCTGCTCCACTGCTTCTGCTCCTGCATCTTCCCCACTTCTCGTGCAGGTTTCTTGTTGTCCATACTCCTCGTGCTAACCAATTATTCTGCTTATTTCATCATCAGCTTCCTTACTTCCTCGATCACCTCATCCAACTGCTCCATCGACTGGTTCTTCTGTTGCAGACTAGCTCACTGCAGTCCCTCCTTATCGATGGGAAAATCATATTGACTTCCCAAGACATATTCTTCCTTTGTGGCCTTAGCTTGCCACTCTGCTGCAATCTCTACTTCTACAGGCTCCTCATCATTTAACCATTAATCAACTACCACTTCTTCTGAGTGATTTTCTCCTGCCATTCCTTCGGTTGTTCCCATTCCAGCTTCTTCTAGCTGCTCCTCATGATGGTGTAATCCTTCATCTGCCTCCAACTTAGCCTATTGGATGTGCATGCCTTACACTACCACTCTTCTCTCAAGGGATTCAAATTCCCCACATAGATATGAACAATCTATGCTATCTGCTTCTCCTTCTGCTGCAGACTCCAGTGCTGCAGTCATCTCTTGTTCAACTTGTTGGCTGAAAACATCGAGCGATTATGTTGAATGCTCTTTTCCTTATGTTGGGACAGATCTCAGTATATATTCCTTATCCTCCTTGGAAGTCTCTGTTGGTTGTCTCTCTGTCACACCTGCAACATTTGTGTTAGCCTCTCCTTGGCCACTTGATAGGAATATCTCAACTCCTCCAATTATCAGAACGCTACTCTGATCCTTCTCCTCAATGACAGAAGTTTTTAACTTCTCATCATCTTCATTCAAATGGATCGCAACTCCGCGTGAATCTCCATCTGCGTGCGGTCTTCCTTCTTCCTCCTCTTTCTTTATCAACATCCTCTAACGTGAACTCTCATCTAAGCTTATCTCTCCATCCTTGGCCACCTGGAAATATGGGATGTCTCCTCTGCCCTCTTGGAAGTCTACAAGATCAATTGATCCCTTCTCATTGCCTGTCAGACAATCTATGAGGCCCTTTCCGGATCTCTTTCCCTTATGACTGAGATATTCATCCTGTCTCAACCACCTTGGTAACATCTATTTCTTCCTTCTGGTCAACAAATTTCAAACATGCCATTTAGTAGTCCTCTTCAAAGGCCATTCATACCTCCAGTGTACCTTTGACTCATGCTGCATCTTGAATGCAAACTTCTCCATCTATTCTCAGATTTCGTTGAGCTGCTTGTCCATCTCTGCCTTTCTCTTCTACGAACGGACTTCTCCTCGACCATGTTTATGATCATCAATGGCCATATTCACCTTCTACCTTACCTCCTGGAAAGTTTGTTGTTCACTCTACAACTGAGAGCATCTCTAGATCCTCCTTCACCTGAAATCTACAGACAAAAACTTTTTCTGATACCACTCTTGGTATTAGACTATCTCCTTTGTCGCCTCCTTCACCTGCTGTCTATAGGCGAAATCAAGCTCTGATACCACTCTTGGTATCAGACTATCTCCTTTGCCTCCTCCTTCACCTGCTGTCTACAAGTGAAATCAAGCTCCGATACCACTCTTGATGCCAACCTCCCCCCTCTCCTTTGTCTCCTTCGGGGCTGTCTCAACCTCCTAGTCTAGGATCGTTCAAGTCACCGAACCAAATGGTTCGTCAGGATCCTTATGGAACCGATTTAACTTGACACAGACCCTTTTTACTTCCTCGACACTTGCTATATGGAACCTTCAGACCCTCTACTTTCACTTTTAACTCTTGTGCCAACAACCTTAGCTATCGATGCTAAGCTACTCCCTTGATGTGACCACGGACTATGACCATGGGCTAGCTCCCTTCGCGACCCCATACTTCGGGACTTTCGTGAGCTACTTCCTCGTCCTTCTTCCTCGATTTCTTGAATCGATGAAATCTTCAAAACCAAATATACGGTCCTCGTTCCTCTCATGATCATCGGGTGTGATTACTTCACAAGTTTGGACTTTGCAAGCTCTCTCAACTCCTGACTCTTCTTTCCTAAATTGCGAACCAGCGGTGTGTTGATCCTTTGCCACATGTCCTACTTCGATGGATGGCTAGGATTACTTCGCTACCTAGCGCTTCGTGTGTTCCCCTCTCGAATTCTTCCGAAGGGCTCCTCCTCCAAAATGCATGAATCTATACCACGTTCTCTTCCAGATACAATGGTCTGGACTTGAATCTCTCTTCACGACTTCACGAAGATCCTAGTTTAAAAGCGATAAACTTTTTGAAGCTCTTGCTCCCGAACTTCTCGATATTCTGCCACCTGTCTTCTCCTCAATGATGGATAACTTCTCCGTCTTCGAGACTTCAGCAAGTCCTCGACGCCCTTTCACACTTAGCACAATTTATCCTTTCAAGACTTAGGTTGTTCTCAAGACTCCTGTTGCACTCCTTGCAGATTCCCGCGCAAAGTCTTCTGCAACTTTCCTCGTCTTGAAAACCTCCAACGTTTCCAAATCCTTTGTGTCCTTCAGTGAACTTCCTTTTTCCCTCCTGGCAGTCTCTCGCTCTCCTTCTTGAGCTTGCAAGGTGAAATTATAACACCTTAGGCGCACTCCTTGTGCTTGGCTCAGTTCTTAGATGGTTTCTCCCTTAGCCTTGTGGAAAGGTTTAAGGCATCTCTTTTCCTTTGTCGATGCACTTCTTCCAAATCCTTCCTTCACCATGATGTTCAACAATTATGGGATTCTCCAACATCTTCAGCAATTTTTCTCCTATGAACGCTCACACAAGCTCGATGCCCTCCTGACAGAGTGTTTCAAAGTGTTCAGTAACTCTGAACTGTGCTTCTCCCCACACAGTCTTTCTTTCCAAGGAACTTAACCACCTTGAAATTTCCCCCTAAGTCTGTAAATTAATCTAGTGTGCCCTTATGGCAGTCTCTCTTCTGACTCTGTTGAGTTCAGATATGCCCTCCTTGCGTCGGCTTATAGAGTTTCCAATCTCTGTCGCGCACTCCTTGCATTTAGCCTAGAGAACTAGACTTAACTCAACACACTCGTGGATAGAAAATTGTATCTCTATCCCTGCAGATGATTTCTAACATTCATCTACAATTCACAAACATGTAAGAGACATTCATAACACAACGTCCATTACATAGAAATATAAAACAGGAAAAACTATCATTTTCTATTAACGGTGGAATGCCAAATTACAATGGTGGAGTCTGAGCTACAACTGAGTCTCAACTCTCTGTGGTTTCTTCCTACTCCCTATCGCCTAACCTCTGTAAGATCTAACCAACCTTCTACTTTTATTACGATACAAATATTTATACAAGAGGGGATCTATGAGATTCCATCGCAAGCTAAATTGAGTGGTGTCAAATCACCATTCAAAATGCCTATCGAAAGGGAAAATTACAATGACGGAAATCTTCTCCAAATTGGATGCAAATCCATTTTTCCGTCAGCATATTAATGGCGACCTTATCTCCAGCTTGTGCGAAGGCATATCTGAGTCCTTCCAACTTGTCCTCAATTAATGCCCCAAGCATGCCTTATATTCTCGAGGAAATGAGAGGGCGACGCCTTTCCTTCCTTAAATGTGCACCATGCGTGTAAATGAGCTGGCGCGTGCTGAGGTGGAGCGATGATCCTGCATCACTATTCATTACATATTCCCCCACAGTAAGATTGATCTTATGACATTTTTTTAAGAAATTGATAGTTCCTCCATTTTCAATCATTACTTGAAACTCTAGCACTGGATATATAAAGCAATTGAGAACTTTGGCTAATTTACAATGAATGAAACTATGAGTACTACCATAATCAATTAGCACTATTACCTTTTTCTTTTTTATATATCCTTCGATCTTGAGGGTTTAAGGAGTGATAATTCTCGCCAATGCATGACATGATATGGTGGGAGTCATCTCTTCATAATAAATCTCTTTTGCGGCTTCATCTTGAAATGGTTCTTGTTCTTGTTCTTGTTCTTGTTCTTCTTCCTCTTCACAATCTATGTAGAATAATTTCTTCTCACCAAACTTATGTCCCTTACTATACTTGCTATCACAATTAAAGCATAAACCTTTTTCTTTTCTTTCCTTCTAATGTTGAGGTGGTTTAAAAGAAGGGAAAATATTCTCTCTATATATTATAGGGGTGGTCCTTATAGTATCCACAACCATATTTTCACTTTCAACATTTCTCTCCACTCTAAATGAATTCTCCAATGATTTGGGTTCCCAAAGGTGAACCTCATGTTGAATTTTATCCTTTAAAGTTCATATGAAAACATCAATCAGGTGCTCATATGGAATATTTGTTACCTTTATATTCAATATTTGGAATTTCTCAATGTGCTCCTCAACTGAACTCTTTTTCTTGATATTTATCAATTGGCTAAAGAAGGTATTGCTCCTTGTATCCTCATAGTGTGCTTTCATTTATTCCGTGAAAATTATCCAAGTGACAAGTGATTTACGAGAAAAAATCCATCGATACCACACAAACTAATTGGGTTCTAAATATAAAGACGGAATTTGTACCTTTTGTGTGTGTGTCACATCATGTAGATCAAATAAATGCTTCATCTGGAGCATCCATGTGATTGGATCCTTTCCATCAAACTTCATCATATCGATCTTAGGAAAGTGGTGGTCTTCGACCCAAAGCTGTAATTTATCTAGTATTGATTCATATTCCCTATGTCCTCATCATGAATTTCATGGGATACATTATCACTTCCATGTGGCCTCTCTATTAGCAACTTTTTCAACCCTTCCATGATCTCCCCTTTTAAACCATCCATCTTAGTATCCATTATTGCTTCATCTTAGCTTGGATTGAATCCATCATCTATGTAGTTCATCTTTTGTTAATGCATTTTGTTGTAAATAATTTATGTCCTTGTGCATTTCTTCACCTTCATCAAGTCCAATTAGGATTTTCTAGAAGCTTATTTGGTGTAGAATTTATCTTTTGGTGTAAGTTGGCCAAGTATCGCTGCAAGGTAGGAATTTCTAATTGGATTAGGAAAAGGTTCTCACAGACAAAGGAGAGTCAGATGTTATATCTCTCTGATATACGTGCGGGGTTGTTAAATTACTACACATTTTTTCTTAGGGCACCAACTAAGGATTCTCAACCCTACCCTTATCCGTATTAGTAAACTATTCACACATTAGAGAGTAGTCTCCTTGAGTGTTGTTCTTGGTGTACTATAGAAACAAAACAACCAAAAGGTTTACTCAGTTGGTATTAGGATTCTAGGGGCTCTCTCGATATATTCCAATTACATGGGATCTCAAATCCGTTGTAGTTTTGTCTAATGCACAATCATTTGAAAGGGGCCTTCCAATATACTCTAGATACGTGGAAGAACCACATTGTCATCGGGTTGTAGCACTATTAAATGCTTGCGACAAATCCTCGTTTAGAACTTGATGGAATATGCCTTTGCCTGAAAATTGTAAGTTTCTCTCAAGAATTTATCACAGTACTCATTTTATTCCACTTTTCCAGATCACCCAAATTGGATCTTCTAGTCCAAAGATGTAAATTTTCAAAAACAAGCACCTATAAATGCAGTTGGAGACTCTTGCTTTAATAACCTTTCTTTTGTTGTAGCTCTAAAATTTCATCCCTTTTAAGTGAATTTTGGTCTACGGTAAACTAAAATTTCTTCTTTCCAACCGCACAGATTAGACCAAGATTGGATTCTCAGCAATTTTATGATAACTTTTCCAAGATGTGTTGATTTTTCCCTTTCAGGAGATTGAAATTGTATGGCCTTCCTTGTGCCATTTTCTTCACTTCCGAACTTGAAATTTGTACCAATAAAACTTTAGTGCATGCTTAACCAATGGAATAGGTCTCACTCAATTTGAAGGTTTTGGGCTTCATATATAACAATTTTCCCAAGAACACTTGTTTTTATTTGAATCATGGATAGCCCAAAATACTAATTTCCTCGAGATTAAAATTTGAATTACAACAAATCAAGGAGTTAAATTTGGAACACAAGGTAATTTTATATTCCTCCTTAGTACTGTAAAAATTAGAAAACTTGAAACCAAGTCGAAAAAATTGGGAGCAAAAATTCCAAAAAGACTTGTTTTTTTGATTTAGTTCAAGACTATATATATATATATATATATATATATACATATATATATATATATATATATATATATATCATATAAACTTAATATCTGAAACAATATATATATATGTTTCCTCTATACCGTATAAACTTAATATCCTGAAACATTTCAGAACAAAATTTGTAGCAAAAAATCCAAGAACACTTGTTTTGAAGAAGCTAGTCTCAAGGATTTTCTAGCTCCGATACCAAATGTTAAGAACCAAATATCCAAATAGCATCAAAACCTCAGAATAATTACTCCACGCCTTGAAAAAGAGATAAATTCAGATAATAATCCTCTTTGAGAGGGAAACCTCCTTATACATCATATGAATTCACAAATACAAGATGATTCCAAATGAAAAGGTATCTTTGGTATATATAGGAGACTAGAGGGTACAATTACAACTAATGGACCCAAGATGACATAAATAAAATAACAATACTAATGTAATATGCCCCAATTAAGGGGTAATGTGCCATGATTTAGGGCTTAATAGTTGGTCGAGAGTGGGATGCACTACATTTATACATTGCAAACAATATTGATTGGATGATGTTATGGACAGAACGATGTATACAATGTTATGGTAGGTTATCATGGGAAGGGGTCGCTACATTGGTTAAACAGGTTCATCGTAATCAAGATACCAATATTACACAGAGGGAAATTGATTTAGCATATGGTTTAAATGATAAATAGGCAAGCATATTCACCCACATTTTTTTACTTATTTTCCATTATAGTAACGTATGTTGCCTATTATTTTCTTAAAATAGTTACTAATTCTAAATATGTTAATTAATTGACAATGCATTTTTTACATGTTGGGAATATTGAAGTTGAAACACCACAAGGCTATGTGGTGAAATGATTGTAAATTTCATATCAAAAATTTGGATGACAGTAAAAACAACTTTGATTGTGGCATAACTACAATATTTCAGGTCAGTAATGTTTCCTCTAGAAGTGATAGGCATCCACAGGTATCTGAAAATAGATACTATGGGTATTTGAATGATATACTTGAATGTGACTTTAAATCCTTTAAATTAGTCTTGTTCAAGGTCAAATGGTACAAGTTATGAATGAATGAACGTGATCTTGAAAGAACGATTATTGAGCATGAGAATGAATTCATCATAATTAATACAAGGACGCTTTAGCCGGGTACTGAGATTTATGTTCTTCCAAGCCAATGTGAGCATGTATTTTACTCATATGTTCCAGGTAAAGCGGGATGGTCATATGTTTTTAGATATGATCCAAGAGGAAGGCCTATAAAGTATAATGTAGTGGAAGAAGATGATGCAGATGAGAAAGTAGATGTGTTAGACAAAAAAGATGAATAAGTTGAGCTAAATGTACATTTCAATGTTCTCGATGATCATATCAACAACAAAATTATCGAAAATGACATTGATGATGATGTTGCTATGCCCAATCCTTACAACGTCGATTCTGAGCCATATTCTAGACTGGATGATACAAATTTTGATTTGGATGAAGAAGAATATCAATGATATTGAATTGTTGAAATGTAGGTCAGGGTATGTGATTATATATTTTATATGGTTTATTCTCTTTAAAGTATTTTCTTATATGAGTTAATTGTTTCTTGTTAAGTTTTATTCCATATTATTGTATGTATCGTTGGTTTCTTAAAAGTCATTGACCTTGATTTCTCTCATAACCCACCAACCTATATCCTCCTAACCCATTTTCAGCACGTGTTAATTGATTTGTATGTTTATTTATTTAATTATTAATATTCAGTCGTATAACCTTGTATTTTTTAACGATTTTAGTAGGTATTCACAATGGAAATGAAACTAACAACTAACCTATGTGTGATGTGGATATACAAGCTCCAACCTCATCGAGCTCATGGACCCAGGTAGTTAGTACCCATTTTTCAATTTCAGTTAGTGTCTTTGCACAGTTGCCAAAGATTCATGTGTATTTCAACCCTTTACTAAATTTTGGGCACAAATTACCCTAGTATGCATTCTTTAGTCTTTACAGCAAATCCACAATCCTTTAACTTGTAAATTAACAACACCACACATAGATTTTTCTTCCAAGGGTGTGCATTTCTCATCATGCCATGTTTTCATGCATTTTTATACATTTTCCCCTTTATGCATTTTTTTTCATTTACAAGGAAACTTTTATCCTTTGCGCACACTAGAGGGTTTTAGGTTTCAAATTGAACATCTATAGTATGAATAGATTGTTGTCCCTAATTGCAGGAGTAAACGATAATATATATTAGCAACAAAAAGATAGTAAAAGTTGCAAATGAAGATGCTAGAAGTCTAGTAAAATAAGCAAGAGGCAAGCTAGCAGATACTAGTTCAACCCAAGAATGAAAGAGAAAGACTCTAGAATGAATTAAGGATGAAAGAAAAAATGTTGCAGAGATGTAATTTGCAGCCTTATGGCTGTAGCATTCAATTTGTTACAGAAAAGATATAAACCATCAAAACTTGCCAAGAATCCACCCAAAAAGTGTGCTAGCCTTAGTAGATTATAGGGGAAAACTTTTAGCAACTTTAGACGGTCGAGTAGTGCGTTATAAATGAAAATGTGTTAGGGTTTCTGCAGCCCTAATGGTTGTAGATAAAATTTTGTAATATCAACAAGAAGCACTTAGCAAAATATGACACCCTAGTGACTCAACCAAGCATAAAATGTATTCCAACTTAGACAACCTCAAAATCCCGAGATTTTATGTTAGCCAATGAAATATTTTATTTATCAAATACAATTATACTAGTACCTTTAGCTATTGTGTTATGGAGTCAAGTAAATAAAGAGCTGAAAATGTTATCTCCTTGGGGTTGTAAACCCTCTTACTCCCCAAGGCAAGCAAATGCTAATTAGGAGCTACTAGGAGGGTGTAAGCCCTTTTACTTCTCCTAGTAAAACCTTTTGCTAAAAATAACTTCTAGACAATAATTATAGATAATGGTGGGGTTGTAAATCATTATACTCCTCGATAAATCTAGCAAAACAAACATGTAACCAAGCAATGAAGCATCAACAAGATAAATCCTTACCTAGTCCAAGAAATGACAAGATAAACCTCTTCTTACCAAGATAAATCCACCACAAATGCTAAAGAAAATATTCAAGAGAGTGAGCACAATACTTCTTCCACCAATAGCATAAAGAAACCAAGACAAGAGCACAAAAGAGAAGATCTTTCCCAAAGAGAGCGCAAATTTCAGCTAGTAAGGCTTCTCATAATGGGAGAGCTATGATGAAAATGAGATACAAGTGATATCTATTTATATGAAATGTATTAAACAT